>CM043015.1:175300373-175426891 GCA_023690525.1 Holotrichia oblita | reverse complement strand
TAAAAACCTTCTAAAGAAGCTCACAGTATAATCAGCGAAACGTTAAGTGTAAACTTCCCTCTCTTGTAATTAAAGCGTTTCAGAACATTTGTCCATTCCTATATGCATGTAAGATGCACAAACAAAACGAGTCAATGGTAATGTATGCATGGATATTTTTAAAATTCACGTTATATCCATAAACTAAACAAATTTGGAACCCTGCTTTAGAAATGTGTCTCGAAATACACTTATTGCACGGTCAAAAAGCTTTCTAGTAAGCGATTATTACAAATACTTTACGCGCACAATCTATGACCATGAATATGTTCTGCAGAGGTAAGCGTTTTGCTAGTTCTAATTATTACAACGAAATAAATTAATATATAATAATTTATATACCTCTTGTCCTCCTTTTGTGTATACTGCGACACATCCGCTTGCTATAAAATACATACAAACAGGTTCAGTATTAACTTTTATTATTACATCATTGACCATATAAACATCCGGTTCCAAAGCTGATACTATTCGTATTATTAACGGTAATGGCAGATTTCGAAAAACTCTACATTTTCTACTAATTTTCGACAACCATGCAGAAGAATTTCCTAATAAAAAAATATAAGTATAGGTTTATCATTGTTAATTCAATCATTAATTTATTAATTGTAATTAATTATTGTGTAGGTCGTATTACAGGAAAAAATCTCAATCAATATCAGTAATCAGTGAACCTTCAGTGGCTACATATACGGCGTGCAGTCCTATTACTGAACAGCTTTGGATCAATGCTAGTTACAAAAAAAGGCATTCAAATATTTTTACTGCGAATTAAGCTATCGTACATTTAAGATGAAAATATATCGGTCAGTCCATTCAAGAACAATATTTTTAATAGCAACTTTTTTATGGGGTACATTTTATAAGATTTTCATATATATAGGTTAAAGTACGTTTTAATTTGCACAACCTATACAAACGATTTTTCTACGTATTCATTAATAAGAATAATATATTAAAACTTGTATCTCTTAACTCAGGCTGTTTATTGTTATCTGATGTTGTACGAGAACAACGTTATCGATGGTTACAATGGGATTGCCTGGATAATCGACTCCTTATGAGCAGAAGAGGAAATCAGGAAAAACCAAAATTTATGCGCTAAGGACAATTCCACGCATTATTTCTAGCTCCTTACTCTAGTAGTCAGATCGGTGCCTCTACACTAACTCACTATACAGGTGTCCATGGAGGGTTGTTTTTTTCAATTGTATAAGTATTATTTTTTGAAATGAACAAGTAAATAAGTACTATTGGCTATTTTATGTTTATGCTTAAAGATTTAAAAGACATTTAGGTAGGTAAGTGCATACTCGATTAAGTATCTAAAAATACTATGAATTTATCTTGTTAAAAAAAATTATGTATAGTAGACTTTAAAAACCAAAAAATGCCTGTAATAGGCGCTCATAGTATATTATTGGAATCGCCCTGCAAACGAGTGCAATAAAAAAGGAACATTAGAAACGGACCACCATATGCTGTACTGACGCGTGTTTTAATACTCGGCGGCACTACTTCGTTTGGTGATACCGATGTTATATCTGTTTACATATTTACAAACTCAAGTAACACATATTGTTGAACTGGGATTGAAGTATATAATGCAAAAATGAAACAATAAAAGTGACCAGTATTGTCGAAAAAAGGGCTGAATCTGGTAACAGTGTAAATAATAAAATAGAACTAGAAGTGTTTTAAAACGCCTGTATATGTATAGTACACACATTTCTAAAATTCTGTTTTCGATTAGCATATGAGGTACATAAATACAATAATGAAGCTTCAGTATTAAATAATTGGATGAGACGCACCTGACGTAGTTGTCCAGAAACAGAATTTAGTATTTCACTTTCTCTAAAATAACTTTTCTCGAAACGAAACTCGTAGTATGAAATTAACCGTCGTTGCAAATTTTCTGGTAACTGTCGGTAACGCATATACTCGTGCAATTGTTGCACCATTTGTCGATACTTAATATTAGAAGCCTTAACACTACTAATGATTGCAATTAGTTGAGCTAAAACAAAAATTATTATAAGTATATATATATTTTTCGATTTCTACTCCATAGTTAACATACAAATCACGTAAAAAAATATTATTCTTGATGTAATCCAACAAAACCCCGTCACAAGTTTTTGATCTGCATGTTGTAATCTCTTGCGACTGAATCCAATCTTTGACGTAAGCAACACATGTGTTGTTTCAAAAAATGTTCTAGCATACATCATAGAAAATGACATTGTTTCGTTAATCTCTCTAGAAATAAAGTATAAGGTTTTCGTTGGAAAAAAACTACATATATGAATACATATTGTATTAAAATCGTGAAATCCGTTTAACACGAAAACGCTTAAGAAGAAATATCGGTTAACACGAAACAATAAAGCGGTTCCGAAAAAGTTTGCATACATTTTTTTTTTCTTAACACGAAACAAAAGTTGCTTAACACGAAAAGATATCGCTTCTTGGAATGAACAAAATACTAAAAACCGCTGCCGCGTCGGCGACAATAAAAAGGTGTTTGAAATCAAAGTGAATGAGACAACGTTGTTTATATAAAAAGGACTATACAAAAAATATATCAGATTATTTTTCAAAAAGTTATAAACGTTTTATTTGTTTGTTTTTTTAAATTTATATTTGAAAGGTAAGTACATAAATGTATGTACTTATCTTTCAATTCCTGAAATATTTCCACTTGTATTTATTCCAAATAAATTTGTATTTAATTAATTGTTTTATTGACTTATAAGTGGGAATATTTCAGAAATTGAAAGATTGCAAATTATGTATTAAATTTCAGTAACTTCTTGTTAATATTTTTGTTTTATTGATTTTTGTTAAAGGCATGCAAACATATCTATGTAAATAAAATGTACTAAACGAAATTTTGTTGAGTGTATGTACATTATGTATATATACACTTTTTGTAATATCTTTTAACACGCAAAAATAATTCGGTCCCATCAGTTTCGTGTTAAACGGATTTCACTGTATGTGATATATTATATCCCTTACAGATCCACTTTTTAACAGCGTCTCTGTTCAAAATACAAGAGCATATAGATATTCATTTATTTGTTCATTGCTCTTTAGAGATATACCAAATTCATCTCGTTAATAACATCTTTTGAGTCTGTACGATGTTATTTGAGATTACGTTGATTGAGCTACACTTGTATTACTAGACACAAGCACACGACACAACTTTAGCTTGCTATTTTGTGTCCGAATTATCATCATATAAAAAATAATAAATTTCAGCAATTGTATTTACTCGAAGTGAATATACTAGTATTACAATTTAATATGAAATATGTTTCTAACCAAGTTGATATGGTTGATAAAATTTACCGTCGGATAATAAATAGAAATTTCTGTTTAAAATTAAATTGTGCAATAAACTTCAAAACGTCGTCAAGGGCAATAAATATGAACGTTGTTTATACTTGTTGAGATTAAACAATTTTTATTTCAGAGTACATATGTTCTTGAAGTGTATTATTATCGACAAACACCGATGTTTTAAATTAATTGGCAAGAAACATATTGATGATGGCAATAAGAATAGACGGGAACTGATGATGCGCATTATTTTAGCATTATCTGTACAATGTTGCATATCACAGATAAATTATTACTTTATGTTATATGATAGACCACAATAATTGTCTATTAAATAAGAGGTGGTTATTGTAGAAATTTACTTACTCATATCTGTTCACATCGTTCATTGTCTGTCCGATATATGCTACATTCAAACATGTGAAGAAATGGAACTGTGCGATAAAAATTAATATAGACAGTGCTACACGGTATGCAGCAAAGTTTAAATCGTAAGCCTGAAAACTGAAAGTTCTTACAAATTATAAAATGCATACATTTTCAACATACCTCTACTGAACGTTTACTGTAAACGTATAAAGTAACACAACGGGTAATCTTAAATAAGGAAGTGTATTGAAAGAGTAACTTCATCTGGCCGGGTTGTTGCGACATTCTTGTAGGATAAAAAATTTCTATGTGGTAAGGTATTGACGATAGCAAGTCTGGAACGAAGTATGTGAACAAGTAGCGTCTGAAATTTGGTCATGGATATTAACAAAGTTAAAGGATATTATCGGGTATATTTTATCAAGACCCATAAAATCTAAGGTAAATGTAGAAATCTTGTGCTGAATGTAGAACAAGAATCAATTACAGACTAATTAAAGTGCAGAGTATCTCATAATTAATCATATAATCAAATAAAGCTAATGTCATTATAATGTATTTTTACCAAGAAATATAAGTTGTTAAGTTTTTCAGAAAATATCTTCATATTGAAATTTATTCAGGTTACTAAAATGAATCGATTACTTATTGAATTACAACCAGTAAAAAAAGATAAATATATTTATAATAAATTCATATGTTTTGGCAAGACCTAAGCGCAGAAATAAAAAATTATGAAGCTAATTGACATAAAATTAAAAGGAAATAAAGATATTTATCTTAAATGTTTGAAAGCCTGACCAATATCCCCGACTGAAAATGTTGCGCATTTAAACAATTTCTGCCTATATTTGGTAGATCCGATGGTAACCAACATAGTTTTATAATTAGAGTATACTAATATTGAATGCTGTATTCAATTATTTAGCAAACTGAATAGATTTTTTAATAAATCTTTACGAAATAAAATGATTAAAAATCAACTTATATTTCATGGCCACTTAAGAATTATATGTGTAAAATAGTAACAAGCTGCAGTAATTAATATTCGGAACAGCCAGTATCGCCAATTACAGCAGTTTTTGGATCCAAATTCAAAGAAATAAAAAATAAAGCTGTTCCGGTTTTATTCTCTCCTTCTATGACTAGAAAAGAATCGAATTTTTTTTAAGTATAGATGACCTATTTTTATATGTTTTCGAGGGTCACAGAGAATCTCTGGGAGAAAAACTGAGGTACCGTTCCAGAGCTCTTTCTTCCTAAAAATAATAATGGTGCAAACCGAATTCCGCTAGCTCTTACCGTTTTCGAACTACAAAACCAAAATAAAATTTATGCCATCGGATGTAACTTAGAAAAGTGCCTGAAGGACGTTGAAATCGTTTTTCGACAACACCTACGAAAAGCGAGGTGTAGGGCTAAATTCGTTTTACTAACAATCGAAGAACACCTGTATAGCGCCATCATTATTTTAAAAAAAAAAGGGCTTTGGAACCGTATCTCAGTTTTTTTTTCTATCTGCAACAGATTTCCTGGAACCATCGAAAACATACGAAGATGATGGGTCCACCTGTATACAATAGTGGCAGTGTAGTCGTTTACCGAGTTAGATACTTTTAGAAAATAAACTAGCAGTAGTGATATGTATATACAATCTGTCTAGCAATTATTGAAGCAATGGCTGTGTTCGGTCACCTTTTCAGTAGACTATCGGTGAGTGCCCGGTAATTTGTTACCGGTAGCGGGTATGGGTCATCTGCCATAGATTGAGAAACCAGTAAGTACTCACCGGTGGTTTACCTTATTTTAAATGCAGTGAGAAAAATGGCGACCGGTGGAATTAACTGGTAAGTAACCGAAGGCATTCAGCATGCTATTTCACTCACCAGTAACTTACCAATGTCCTAACTGAACACGGTCAATCAGTAGCAGCTTAAATCTTTCAGTAGCCAATGATCGTGTTCAGTCAGTATATCGGTAAGTCACCGGTAAGTAATGATGAGTGAAGTACCTCACTGAATATCCATAGGCTAATAGTGCAATACCTACAGTGTAGGTTCACTTCACTAATCTGTATCTATCGGTGAGTTACCGATGTGCTGACTGAACACGACCATTGTACTATACGTTTAAAGTAATCTAATAAAGTTCTAAACAGGACTGTATTACCGCAAATTAATACATAAATTAGAAGATACGTTGTATTGAGAGTATAATAGCGTACTAAATGAATTACTGTTATATATTTCCGATATATCTGTAAAAAAAAACAGATAAAAAGTGTATTTTTAAGTTAATAAAAATGTTTTTTTATCATATTTATGCGGATCAGTATTTGTAGAAGATTTTATAGTTGTCTTTAACAACTCATTAAACGACTGCACTAACTTCTTTAGTCAATTCAACAGTTTTTTAAATTTCGAGAGTAATTTTCGTTACAATTTCATTTTTACTTTTCATTTCTTTTACTTCAAAGCCACGGCTTCTATCATTGCTTGGGATAACACTGGATGAACCTTCATCTCTATTATTTTTAAATTTTGATATGTAGTTATCACTTAAATACTACTAAATTCTCTAAGTTTTAGGTGTAATGTTTAGATGTCTCCTAGTCTCTCTAGAAAATATTTAAATATAGAGAAACAATATTTATGAGAAAAATAGACGGTTATGTGATTAGTATTCCGTACAATTAATCGTATGTATTTCACTAAGACTACTGTATTTTTCTAGAAGATATTTGCCACACAGTGAAGCAAAATGTTACTATATATATATCTAATATTTCAAATACTATTACCATAAACTGTTACATTACTAAATTGCATACACATATTAACAACTGGATACATTCTTATAATTAATCGATATTCTAGGTTTTCCACATTATCACACATATCAGCGGTAAATGCTTTGTAAGAACGATCACATATACAAATATTTGTCAGAATGCTAAGCAGGTGTTGTAAAGCGAATTACTGCGTCGGTAATACTAAAAAAGAACTTCATTAAAGGAATTTATACTTTGTGGATATTATCACAATAGCAGAAAGGGAATATTAAAATATGTAGGTGCAACCCATACTACTAACTTATTAACTATTTAGTTAGAAACAAGAGGTATATTTCAGATTTACTTTTTAGTGGGTTTTCACCTTTTTTTGAGCTCCATTTTATTCTTTAATCGTCATTAGCAAATAAATGTTAAAATGCATGCGAATGCATTGCCGTTTTCTTGCTTTAGTAAATAACCCCAACCAACTATCAACTGCCTCACAACTGTAGATTATTTTGGGCTTATAGGTAGAATTCTTCTCGTCGAGTTTGTGATCGAGCTTCCTTCAAAGGAATGATTGGTTATAAAGTTGCACAACTATAACACTCGAAATGTATAAAGAATTGCCTAAGGTAACAGTCTAAATACTTATAAAAGGAGTTAAGTTAGAGCAGGCAAATTATACTGACAATCAGTCGAAGTCTGTATCCACAGTACGCGATTTAACAGCTCTGTTAAACCTTTCAGTACAAGTTAATTATATCTATATGTAAGGCTTAACAAAGCTGTTAACGCATACTGTGTGAGAGGTAAGCGCAGCTGGCCGTAGTTGGGTAGAACTTATGGTCTGGGATTCGAATATTGCCAGTGGCGATTGTGAAAACGTTAGATTGGTACTCCGGTTAAGCGACCATACACTATTGCGACATAATCACCAGGGTAATGTTGAACAAAGCTATGAAAACACGTTTACACAGCAAGATCTGCAGTAGGAAGTCTCGCTAAACACTATAGCTTGGGAAGGTGCTGCAGCTGTATTCATCCCAAAAAAGCAAGAAACACAGAACTAGCATATTACACTGCAAAAGATACTGCCACACTATAGCGACTGTAATGTTTACATTAACACTTGTTTGCAATGATAATCAATGATCATTTATGCGATCGGAGCACGAAAGTAGGATGCAAAACTTGCAAATTCAGTCATTTGTTCACCAAATGCGTAATTAAGGTCTGAGGTCCTAAAGTACCACTCCATGGAACGCGGTATGTGTAGCTCTATTTTGTACGAGCTCGATTTTGATGTAATTTCATATACAGGGTGCCCAACTAGTACGCGAAAGTCCAATATCTTGGTTGATAAAATAATTCCGATTATACAGGGTGTCCCATTTCCTCTGTACAGAAAGTAACTTGGTTTTTTTAAATACAAACCTATATATTTTATCATTTATTCTGAATCTACATGTAGAAAAAAGGCTCTTTATGTATGGTATTCATATGAAAAAACTGAGGGTCTTTGAGATATTTGGCTTACTACGTTTCTCTTTTGTGGTTACGCTAATTAACACAAAAACTATTTTTTGATCAAATGTTAGCTAATAATGGTTCTTCAAAACACCATGTCAGAATCTGACCTACAGTATCAGGGATGCCCAGAAGAAAAATATGAAAAATCTCCGTTAATTTAAATAGAACACCCTGTATGTTATTGATCAGTAAAACGCAGAATTAAATATTCTACAACTTTGCTATAGCATTCTCTATACCTAAGTTCAACACTTTAGGCAAAAATGCAGTATTACAGTAAAAAGTGGGTAAATTTATGCAAATAAAAAAGATTCAATTATCTCTCTTATCAACCAAGATATTGGACTTTCGCGTACTAGGTGGGCGCCCTGTATATTAAATAGTATTGGTTGTATATTTTTCATGGAGCCAATAGAATGGGAAATCTGACAACAGTATGTTTATTTTATTTAGAGACGTTACGAGCAATTTTCAGGCAATATAGGCGAAAAAATATAATTTAATTTTAAAATTAGAATTTAACGTCACTTTAGGTGAAACTGAAAATTGAATTGTCATGCTTAATATGAAAATGTTTCTTATAGAATAGAAATAGAAACGGACATGCCTAATAATATAAATATACTTTTCTTTCATGTTTTTCATTAATCATTAAATATAAATTTCAATTTTTAGTAGGTAATCAATCTATATATAGTGTAATTTCCCAAACACCAATTAATTAAGCATATTTTTATTTAAAGATATGTCGTCCGGAGGTGTACTTACGCCAAGAAAATAAAAATACTTCGGTGTCAAAAATGTAATTAATCTGTTTACAAAATTCATATTAGCACAATAACGTGATTATCGTCTACCATTCAAGAGCATTAACTATATGTACATATATGGCATATAAGGGTGAACTTTGATGTGGATAATTTCAAAAGATTTATTTTTATTGTAGATAATGTGAGGCTTGTAAAATTCCCGAAAGAAAATCAAATTTCTAACAGTTAGTACAAAATAATTTGAACGCACCCTGGTGAAGTAAGGCAGGCCCATTACGTTCCGCGTTTGCCCTCACCTTTCTCTTCTTTTTGTGTAGTGCCAATCGAATTAATCACATGACTGCCTATTTCCTTAGTAAAGATTGTTTCTCTGTATAGGTACTGAAAAATATTCTAGTTATCCTTTTACACTTGTTCCAAATTTTTCTTTCATGGACACTAAAGACATTAAATTGCTTTGTATTATTGACGATATTTCGAGTAACAAACTAATAAGTTAGAATTAAAATTTACAAGTAAAAGTTCAACTTACAAAGCTATCGTCTTCGGTTGCATTACGACACTCCGAGTGTCATAATCATAATAACCAGTATAAAAGTTAACCACTATATCGCTCAGGCAGAACAAATCGAAAAATGTTCGAAGCCATTTCCAAAACAAATTATCATTCAAATTACCTTCTAACTGACATCTAGACGAAGCAAGATCCAAAGGTATTAGAATGAAAACCGTAATAAAAACAAATACCATAAATAATTCCCAAAATTTTCTAAAAATTTAATTTTATTAGACGTACAGGAACGAAAGTGTACTGTATAAAACTTGCAAAAAATATTTTTGTAGAAAGTTTTGAAAGATTACAATAAATAACACATGACGTGTTGCATTTAGTTTTAAACATTTTTTCGTCATGTCCTTTTGACTATGAATAGTACACATCTTCAATAAGTGTAATTGAAGCGTAATAGGTCAATATTTGTTCTGATGCGCACTATCAGAACTAAACTTTCAAAAGAAAACAGAAAATATAATTTTGAAACATTTAAAATATCAAAACATTGTAGTTTTCAATTACATACAGCATGAACGTTTAGAATAGACGCTGTAAACAAACATTTCGACCAACTTTTGTAATGATTCGGTGGACGAATAAGTAAATTTAACACTTTTGAAATAATTTCTTTAAAATACAACCACTCCAAAACTGATTATCTCAAAAACCGGTAACTTGATAGTTGCATTTTGCGTATCATACGTAGAAATTCTTTTCCCAGTTGAATCTTAAAAAACTTGTGGTCACATGACGACGACATTAAGTCTTGAAAAAAAGCACAATTAAATGTAAAAATTGATTCATGTTCAAATGTTTTTCTATAGAATATACAAGGCGAATTTTTAATTACGGTCTTCATTCTAAACGATCACACGGTATATGTCCAAAAGCTACACTACACCACTATAAGCATTGTATTTAATTTTAAAAATCGATATTACTCCATGCCATGCAAAACTTTTCAATAGAATATCAACTTGTCTTATTAGATATAATTAATAAAAATGCATCTACGATAGATAGAACTTTGTCACTTAAGTACCTACCGAAATTCGCTGAATGGATGTATAATATGCAAATAATTAAGATGTCTTCTATGTTCCGCGTCTATCGCTTTTTGACTTTTCAAAAATAAGCTGGATCTAAAATTTAATTCTGACGCCATTCTAAATCTAGTCCATTGTCGTTGAATTTGAGTTAAAATGTTGTTGCTATCTTGATACATAAGTAAATCATCCCATCCTGAAGTAACTTCACAACTGTGTCCATACTTCGCAAACTAAATTTGTTTTAATGTTAATGGCGATTGTTGGCTGAAAATTGGTGAATTTGTATACTTACCAGTCTATTTTTTATAGAATGCATATTATTTAAGGTATACTTGTGCTTATTATACTACGCATTTTCATTTCGTGTTTACACAAATGTCAAGAATATAGACATTGTGTCATATTCTGGTTGATATTTTAGTTAAGTAATTAATGCACTAACCACTAACTGTGCCCATAACGTTAATGGCAATGATTGACAAGAGTCAATAAGAAACCATTATTGACATTGACATACGGACAAAACGAAATACGAAGTAATACTGATTACATTGCACATAAAGTATGTTCAATTAATGCTCGATCGAAATTCTCAACTGCAGCAGTTTGTCCCGGAAAAGTCTTCATTATGTCTTTTTATTTCATACAATTTCTTTGTTATGCGCATTACTACAAAGACCAAAAGAAAACTGTGGTGAACATTTTATAGCAGTCATATTCGTCATATTTAGCCAATCAAATATTTGTTTTCTTCAAACGTCAATAAATCTGACATTTCTCGACTGAGTAGTCGGCCGCAAAGTGTCACTTTTCCTCCGCCGGAGGTTTACTTTTCACTTTTCCGCCGCCGCGCCGGAGGGAAGTGTTATTATAGCAACATAGCAGCACAGGATTTCAATATTGACAGTATCGTTGACAGTTTTATGATGAGTTACTATAGAAACAGCTCGTATTACCTAATTATCGATCTAAACGTCCAAACTGGTCCAAACATCCTACTAAACCCGCTTATTTTCAATTAAAAATAGATGTTTTTGCATAAATTTGCCGACGTTTGAAGAAAAAATAGCATATTTTACGTATAAAATAATATACTATTAAAAATCTGATTTATCCACTTAGAGGTCAATGCACCCAATATGTACCAAATTGAAAATGTCTATTAAATTTGCTAATCGGTGCACCCATATGTACCAACTTGAAAATGTCTATTTACCTCCAGTGTTGAATTCGCTGGCCGATCGCTTGCAATCCAATTCCTCAAATTACAGTCGAATGCGAGTGTAAAAATATTAATACAGAACCATCCTCAATTTAGCGTTTAAAGTGATTATAATTATTTTTAAATTTTTTACTGAATAGTTCACATGAACACCTTATAACAGTTATTCATTTATATATTTTGTAATCAGTTTCAGAATTCTCCTTACCACTCAAGCACATAGTTTTCAATCTATTCAGTTGTTCAGTTTATATGAATGTTTCCCCCACTTTTTGTTGGGACCTTTTTGAAGTAATGAACAGGAAACTAAACAATTTGACCAACTACCTAAAATATATGTCCATTTAAAATTCCAATACTTGATTAATTTTCGGTTTTATGTTTGTGTTCAGTTGATATGGTATTCCATTCACTTTATAGGTTTTCACAATAACGTAAATCTAGATATGTCGCAAGGTTCCATGTATTGCCGTCAATGTTTTGGTACTCCCCAGACGTTAGGCTTTTGAAACTTGCTACCCATTAAAAGATATTTAACTCTGACAATAAAAACTTAAATCATTCAGCCGATGTCGGAAAGTATTACAAAAGAAACTAAAACCGTTTTCAGTGTTTTAGAAAAACTTGTTTGGTGAACGTAGCCAATTATTTTAAGAGTGGCGTAACGATATAAGTACAATTATATAATTTACATTTCTGTCGTACGAATAAATACCATACATCAAGAAAACACACTTAATTACTTTCAAAATGTAATAGTACAAGTAAAAAAATATATTAGAAAAACAGTTAATACTTATGAGTGTATAATGTGACAAGAGAAAATAAATATTAAATATAAATTAGATTATGATTGATATAATTAAAAAATATAGGTAGCCATATTATTATAAATATGGTGTGCATTATTAAAATGGCTCTACTATTGTATCATGTGTTTACTACTCTCGATCATCTGCAGATTATTATTAGCTATTATATTTAATTATTTGAAATATAAAGACTGTGTCAAATTAGTGTAAGATTCTAGTTATATTTTTAATGGAATACCCTGTATTTTGTTAGAATTTTGAATTCTACATTAAAAATATTAGTTTATTAAAGGTGCCCTATATTTAAATTTCAAAGTTTTCATTTTATTTGACTTTTTTGTAAATACTGTACGTCCTTAATAAATTAGTTGCACTTAATTAAATTAAATGTATAATTTCCTAATGATTACTAACAATTAATTTTGACTGTATAGAATGTTTTTTCTTTATTTATAATTGTCCCCTAGTTGTTTATTATTAAGTGAGATTCACATCTATGCAATTTTTCGCAATGCAATTCTGATTTAGGAATTCGCAAAGGGGCTGCGATTTTTACAAATTGCATGACCGATTCACATTAAGCATAATGCACATGCAATTCTAACAGTCAATGTTGACGCTTCGTATGCAGTGCCAACCTACATGATCAGAAATCGCATCCAACTTTTATATAAAATAGAGCAAGTTCTAATCCATGCAATTTTCTCCGCGCGACAAATTGCACGAAGGAATTGCATAGTCTGAATGCTAAATTGCATGCGACTTTTATCCAAATAAGAATTGCTGTGAGGAATTGCATAAGTGTGAATTCCCCTTTACATAATGAATAACTGGTCATGGTTTCTGATAATAAAAAGAAGTGATCAAAGTATCATCCATAACCAATTACACAAAAATCACTTACACAGAACTCGTTATTTATTCATAGAATGCGCTAATTAAGTTTGGCGTTTGAGAAAAATTTATCTTCAAAAGTGAAAATATCAACAAAGGATACCTATATAATATTTTCTTTACCTACAGATTTATTGAAATATTAAACTGAAAAAGCAGATCATATCATAAACATATATATTTTTTAAATTGCCATATCATTGAGCATAAAGTCTTCAACACATACATGCAAAATACTTTGTGCATCATATTTTGCCAGTCGGACAAAACAACAATGGTCTTCAAACAGCAACGAACATTTTGCATACTATTAGATTTAATAAATAGATGTATTCGTTGTTTTTATTACTGATCAGAGAACTGGGCTTATATGAATATTTATCATAGCGCTAGGACACAATATTCAGTCAATATTTCGACAAGAATAGATATACATAACACACAAAAGAATCTATCCTTTTTATTTTTTCATACATGTTAGATTAGCAATACCTTAAAGTTTTGTTAGTTAATTCCTATGTGCAGTGTTTAAATGATTTAATATTATGAATTGAGTAGTTGAATCTCGCTATGTAGTTTTTATGTGTATAATTGTGTCCAAATCGCCTTTATAATGCCGCGCCTTAATCACTTTGTTCCCAACAGCGAATGGTAGGTCGATCGGAATCCAATTCTCCGAGAAAAATGTCATCGGCCTCTTGGAGAATTGAAACCGGGTTCCTATCATTCCGCCACAACGATAGTCAGCCACCTAACCACTGCGGCCATAGACTGTCATAATTATTCTATTGATGCAAAGCTTATTGATTTTTATTCTACATTGCAAGCTATGGGAAAAGCTTTTGCATTTCTTTTTGATTTATTATAATTTTGTAATCCCATATATTTATATTTAACGCAGCTTTAAAAAAATGACGTATCATATGACTCACGTTTCTAGTTGACTAATGGCGGTGCTTAAGAACTGTGCATCAAAAACATTTTTTTTTATTTCTTACAACACAGAAAAAAGAATTAATTAAAATCTACGAATTTGCATTTTGAAGTATTTAAAAATACAGCTGTGACTCTTTAACAGCAAACCTGTATATTTATATCCTATATTACCTTTATAAGGGCATTTTTTAAAAATCACTATTTTAGCCTAATGCAAACACCATCGGACATTACATTACAATTTGCTAAAAATGCGTTAATGTGTCTGTAATGCTACCTTGTGTGTTATGTTCATCTATTCATGCACACATTTGTATTTTTGATTGTATGCAAAGCACAAATTTAATAAATTATAAATAAAAGGCGAAGTAGGCCTGTCACTTTTTTACGTATATACATACATAACAACAATGTTAACGCATGTTTACATTCTGGCAATTAAAAATTTCGTTAAATATCACAAATATACCTCACTTATATTCAGATTATTATTCTAATGATCTGATAGGAACGACTTACGTCATTGTATATTATGAAAATAAATTTTGTGGTTTTGTAATAGCCCAGCAAAACAAGTGACGTCATTTTAACATTATTACTTGAATATTATTTACCGCGGATCTCAGCACAACTTTCATAGAAAATCACCAAAGCTACCACGAAGATATTTCTAAATTGATAGTATTTCTATCATGGCACTGATATGCTCGACAATAATGCGTTTTCAACCTTGTTGAATGTTTCAATTATTCACATTTCCTCTTAAAATTTCTTTTGTCTCATTTATTTATATAATATACATATATGCATTGTTAAAAAAAAGAGATATTGATTTCTATTTAATGTAAAAGTTCCTCCTTAATTATATATATCATTAGTGAAAGTAATGAGCAGCTTTGAATCTGCGTAAAAATAATGTCAGGTTGTTTGCTGAGACTATTATCAACCATAATATTGCTTTTCTACTCCCATACTTTAATTGTATTATTAGATATGCTGAACCTGTACTTTAATGATGTCGATTACGATACAGATTTTCATTATGATACGAGTTTACTTATATCCAATAGGAATACAGATTTTTTCCAATATTCAATATGGCCGTGACTACATATCTGACAGATATAAAAATTAATTAAACTTGACAGTTCTCTGTATCTATTTAAATATAGTAAAAATTAAAGAAATACGTATGATATTATTAAGACATTCATCATTTCAATACTCAGCTTCGCCTCGTATTGTAATTTTCATACTCGTGTCTTAATAGCTATCGTTAAATGCTCATTTCAGAATATACTATTTTTTGTTGGGCATTTTTCAGTAAATACTTTTTATTGATTATTTTATTATATTCATTACCTACGTTAACTTTTACGTACTTATATTGACCATATTCGGGTGTAATTTTCATATAAAAAGGAATTGTTGCGGATACTGTTCGTAAGTTTTTGACCGAAAAAAAAATGTTAATATCAATTATGCCCCGGAAAAGGAACAATACATTATCTTTGATTATATGCGTAAAATAGAAAACCTTAATAATTTATCTTAACGATCTATAATACATTCGATAATATTTATATTCGATAAAAAATGTAAAAAAATAGGATTTAAAATAACCTGTACAAGTATATATGGAAATTAAATTAATTTCCTGGGAGAGTAAACATCATACATGATATTTTAGATGTAAAACCGGCCATAGAAGGGCGACTGAGCCGATTAAATATGTTGTCTTAGAACCTATACTCCAAAATGCTATGCTAGCTACAATAGGACCCAGCGCTCTTGCTAGTGCTCCCAAAGATCTAAATATACCCATCACAGTCCCTTTTTGATGCTCTGAACCGTACTGTGAAGCCATGGTCATCATACAAGGGACAACCATTGCTGTTGCTAAAAAGTGTTCCATTTTATACTAATTTTCTTTTTATAGCCGTTAATACTTACACACGGCGAATAATAATAGGCCCAATATCAACATATTTCTTTCCTTGGCTAATCCCACACAGATAAATGATGGTATAATTAGCCAAAGACCATATATCGCCACAGGCTTTATTTTATTTTGAGGCAATTTTCTTACATAAGCTCCTTGTATTACAGCCATTGTTAAACCTAAAATGTGAGATACGAAATTTATTTACATTATGAATTACATATACACATTTGTATATGCAAGGTGTATATAAATTATAACAAAAGATACACATGGTTATTTATATCTTTCAAACTGAAAGACTTATCGAAGAGAATATGAATTAGAATAAAAAATGTTAATATGTGTTATATTCGTCTTAATTTAAACACTATCAATAATCAATCAAATTTTTCAAATATAGGTATATTGTTTTGTTTATTATCATCTTTTTATATATTTGCTGTGTGTTGATGTGTGATATGTATTTATAAATTACAAACCAATAAAGAAAAACATCCATCCTTGTTGCATCGACGAGTAATTGAAAACATGATGTGTTAAAAACGTCAAAGTAAACTCCAATCCACTGTATATAAACAAATATACAAAATAGACGCTACCGAGAAGCTGCAGCTGTTTTAAATCCGTTTGATTCAAATCAGTTACCATAGAAAATCCAAACAAATCGCGCAAATTTATTAACGCATAGGCATTGTCCAAACTCTTCCATATATTCTTTGCTCGTTTTTCCTAAATAAAAAAAAACATTGAAGGTCCTTTTACTGCACATTAAATATATACTTACAGGCGGCAATGTTTCTTTGAAGTAAGTGGTGAAAAAGATCAGATCGCTTAAAGCAAGAAATACTGCAAACAACGCTGGAACTATGAACCACTCTCCTGTCTTGCTTTTAGCCCATACAGCGAACAATGCACCAATTACTGGACCCAAAATAAAACCTAATGAAAATGCAATTCCGATAAGAGCCTACAAATAAATTGCAATTAACCCTCCAACTGTAATAGAATTTTGGATACTATCATGAAAAATGGAAATAATAGGATTATTTTTGGAACTCTTAAAATGTTTTTGTTAAATAGAACTCAAATGGTAGTAAGACGCTTAATGTTAGATGAATCATAACTAAGTGCAACCGGCCGGCCGTTTTGAAAATGTCCTCTATCAGCATAAAATTAACATTTTGAAAACGTCAGAGTGTACATTGTTCCTACATTTTGTCCAACGCGTACTTTAGACTATTTTATTTTTTAAAGAGTTAACGTTGTAGAAATCGGAGAACTCTGATTTTATCGTAATTTGAGCTTTTAAGAAGCATAGTGTTAGGTTTGAAGCATGAATGCAAATAAAATAATATTTTTGTAGTGATTAGGCAATAAACCTGTTACTTAATAAAATACATATTTTATTCAAAAGAAACATTTAGAATTATAACATTAATACAAACTACAACTACTTTATTTATAGCGTATTAAATACACTGGAACCTCGTCTATATCAGCAGTTGCGAAACGTAACCATTCACTCATATCCTCTCAAGAGGGGTTCCCACTCTTATCCCGTTAGCGGAGTGGAAAGACCGTGCTACGCGCTGATTGGCTCATGTGAATTCGTGCACTATCGGGTGGTGGATGCCGAGCGGATATAAATGAGTGCTATAGTGTGGAGATAAGTGAGGGTGGACATAAGTGAGCGCGGATATAGATGAGGTTCCAGTGTATGTGAAATACAAAAAATTCCAAAACACGCGGAATATTATTATACACTGCATTAATAATTTTTATATTTATGTTTAGAATTAAATTTTCTAATTAGCTCTCCTCATTTAAGGGAAAGGTGAGAAATCTGTGAATCAAAAATTTAAGACCTTCTATTTTGTGCTAGATAGTGATAAGAAACGGAAGGAATGCAGCAAAGTGTACTTATTTCCTTTCTATAGATCTCCAATTCTAACATATAATTTCTTATAACTAACGTGTTAAAAAATGATAGTTGACCAGGTTTGAAGTGAAGTGTACTGATTACTTCACTACATTCCTTCAGATTTTTATTGTTGTGTCCAAAGACACCTTATACCTTTTCTTTGAACGGGCAGAGGTATGACAACGAGTTCAAATTCATAAAACGTGTAGCGATATGTATTGGTCTTCTAGGTCATCTGATAAATAGGCTACTTAAGGAATTTAATTTCTCCCCGTCATATTATCTTTATTGCCAAAGGTTTCAGAAAAATATTCACTGATGATACTGATTTTAATAACAATTTTTTAGTCGAATTTAAGAATTCGCGATTAGCGTCAACGTCTGGCTAATATTCATAACGATACATTCAAGCTTTTAGAAATTGACTAAGATATTTTCTTTTTCTTTACTTGAGAACTATACTTCAAATAGCAAATGTTGCAAACGTTTTATGATAAAATTTTTTATATTTATCCCACACAACAAGCAATCATAAATTTGGTAACTAATAGCGTTTTCTAGTTGTAAACATGCATTGAGAGTATTTCTCTCTTTTAATCTTGTATTTCTAGGGAAAAAAACTAAAATATACCACTCAGTGAGTTGGCACCACAAAATTCGACAAACATGCTAGAAATAATTTGGGATCTAATGTCCAAAATGTTAAAATTAGCCAATATAGACACTCATAGGATACGATTGACCATCGTTTGACCATCTTTCACATGTTCAAAAAAAATTTTGTTTCGAATTTTTTTTTTACTACAAACACTAAAATTTTGTTGCAGGATAGGATTGCCTAACATTTGAGCATGATTGACCACCAAATAATTTTTTGGAAACTAGTCGAACATATTCGAAAAAAAAAACAAGTTCATATCTTCAATGAAATGACATCAAACCCAGAAAATATCACAACCTCTTGCTCCAGGTTACTTAATCATAGTAAATCGCAAATCATCGTTTGACCACCCACCGGTTAAGTTTTATCTGATGTCGAAGTCTCATAGAACAGAGTTTTCAAAGTTCATCGCAGTTTTGACAAACTTTGAGAGGTGGTCAAACGCTGAAAATAATAGAACTTATTGTATCGTGTCTCTAGACCACAAAAATTAGGAATCATCACTTTTCGCAAACTAATGCTGCGGCTTATTGTTCTGGGTCTTTAGTCAAAGAATCGAAAATTATGGTTTGGCCACCTATGGATTATTTTTATGGAAGTTTGAAGTTGAAAACAGCGATAATCATCCGAACAAGATCTATTATGTTGCATGAATTGTACTGTTATAACATTATTCGTCTGATGTACATGTAGGTTTTACGTAATTGAAATTACTATAATAGGTTATTTGAAATACACTGAGACATCGTAGAGGAACACATTAAAATATAGTTTGTGTTAAAATCGAGATTTTGTGTTAAAATCGAGATAAAATCAGATAAAAGTTAACCGGTGGGTGGCCAAACGATAATTTTCAGTTTTCTCTGGTCTAGACACACGAAACAATAAGTTCTACTATTTTCGGCGTTTGACCACCTCTCAAAGCTTGCGAAAAATGCGACAAACTTTGAAAACTCTGTTGTATGAGATTTCGAGATCAGATAAAACTTAACCGGTGGGTGGTCAAACGATGATTTGCGATTTGCTATGATTAAGTAGTCTGGAGCAAGGGGTTGTGACATTTCCTGAGTTTGATGTCATTTCATTGGAGATATGAACTTGCTTTTTTCATTTTTTTCGACTATTGTTAAGTTTCAAAAAAATTATTTGGTGGTCAATTATGGTCAAATGTTTTTCAATCCTACCCTGCAACAAAATTTTAGTGTTTGTAGTATAAAAAAAATACGAACAAAATTTTTCTTTGAAAATGTGAAAGGTGGTCAAACATGGTCAAACGATGGTCAATCGCATACGATGAACAAAATGTCTGCATTGGCTAATTTTAGTATTTTCGCCATTAGACCCCAAAATATGGGTATAGCGGCTGTAGCCTAAACAAAAGGTGGTCAAGCGAAATGGTTGATGGTCAACAGTGGTCAATAAATGGTCAATCCTTTCTAGCATTTTTGTCGATTTTTTACCACTTCGTGGTGCCAACTTCACGGACCTCACTCAGTGCGTATTTGTTTTAAGACTGAAACACTATGAAATTTTATCTTTCTTTAGTGATAGCAGAATAAGTGTTTCTAGAAATCAAACATATTTGGCAATACACTTAAGGAGTCCTTTCTTTTTGAAATTAATGTACCTAATTGGAATTTTTTACATGGTAGTTAAATTCAAAACAAAGTGTAATGTAGTATGTAGTAATATTTAGATTTAAAATTGATTATTTGCGAATAAATGAAGCCGTCCCTATTATAAAATAATTTTATCTACGACTAAACAATAAAGTAGGTATTATATTAATCACTATTGGTTAATAATAGTACTCATAATACCCGGAGGGAATAATGAAATGCCACCAGGGAATAATGCGCCATAACGTTACCATTATTCCCTGCATTCCGCCAATAAGAACATAATGATGCCAACGTTATCATAGTAACGATAAACAAGTCCGAGTACTTAATTAATTGTCAAAGTCAAAACCGATATAGTACCTAATCTATTAATTGATATTTTCGGTTAATGGATTTGTTTTTTTTTAGTAATCTTCAGTTAGTCGTAGATAAAGTAGTGTATACTAACTCGCAATAATGACTATTATTCCCTCGAGCCGAGTTACTCTAGGGAATAATAACTGTCATTATTGACTCGTTGTATAAACTACTATTACATTATAGTAACAATTTGTAATCATAAACAGTCCCGCCTAATCATAAAAAATATAAAATTTTTGTTTAATGCAATAGAATAAAACTGTTAAAATTTTTCTTTTATTGTGATATACCTACCATTCTTTATGGAGAAGGTAATAGCAACGAATTTTTTATGACTTTAAAAATAAGGAAGACTTCTGTTATTTATCAAAAAAGAATAATTCATCTCATTCTTATCTAATAAAAAGGTTTTATATTTAAAAATTAATATTGGTCTTGGAGGGTTAATTATCATATTATAAAAATATAATGCAACGTACCATTCCAAATCCTCTAGTTTTCATTGAGGAAATATCAGTTATAATTGCCATACTTAACGAAACATTTCCTTTACTAATACCACCCAAAAATCTAGCGAATATAAAAATAGCAAAGTTTGAAGATAATGCCCATAGAACATAAGATATCATAATTCCAAACTAAAATATAAAAGTTAATCCTAAGTAATTTGTAAATTTAATTTTATATTTACCAAGCACGTTATCATAACATTCTTTCTTCCTACAACATCCGATATACCACCTACAATTGGGGATGCAATGAATTGCAAGAAACTAAACATTGACCCAAGAAATCCTCCAAATAATACAGAATTAAACTTTTCTGGTGCCCCCACAAATTCTTGAAAATATGTTATTTTGTTCGATAACCATTTGTATAGACCAATGCTATCGTTGACTTTATAATATTCTAATAATGATGGTAATAAAGGTAAAATCATTGTAAAAGCCAATAAATCCAATAATAATGAAATAAAAACGATATAAACAGCTGAATTAATTTTTTCCGATGACATGGTAAATATTTGTTACACTATATGCAAGGATAACCACATACCACATCTATACTAACTACAAGAAATAAATTAGTGAAAGTTTTTACTTTCTCTATAGCAAAATGATCTCGTTTTGAAAGTCCCCCTTAGGTTACGATAGGATGTACACCGCCTTCAAGTGCATTCTGATAACGGTTTGTGCAATTGCAACGCAAGGAAATTAATATTGTAATGGTTTTTATATTGTATGGTCACATGGTATTAATGTAAAGTAATATGGAATGAATTCACATTACGATGAGTTTCAATTGTTTTATAACTGTAATGTAAATTTCTGTAAATTATCGGTGTTCGTGAATCACCGCTCCTCTGCGCTCATTGCGAACATTTTAAAACCAACTTTCCTAACATCCCGTGAAAAATTCCCTAGATTCCTAAAAATGATATACGGACTGATCCAAATTAAATGTGCATTCACTGAATAATGCCCGGTTTCTGATACGTCAAACAGCAGTTATCTGTTTGGTATCGGGCAATGTAACAAGGACTGTCTTTGTTAAATCGCCGGATACTAAGCAAATAACTGCTACTTGACGTCACAGAATAAACAGAAAGGACAAAAGCCTTAAAATTGATGTCACGGTTTTTGCGCGCATGATTGGCAGACGCCATTTCTAAAATATGTCCAAATATTCCTGGAATGTTGTTTACATGTCTGCTGTTTGTTTGAAGGTGTTTGGAGGTTAGTTTTTAGTTACCAGTTTAGGAATTTTGTGTTTTGTACGTTTTACCTACTTGGTTTATGTATGTTGGCAACTATTCTAATTATAGTAAAGCATAATTAAATATGATAGTTATTTCTAGTAACTGTAAAATTTGTTGTGTAATTCGTGTTTAAAACCTATTTTTATATATAATTATCTTATACTTGATGTACATTTCGAAGATATCTAACCTAGATGCTTGAAATCTAATTCAAACTTTTCCGCCAACATTCTTGAACATATTTTCAAAATGGCATCAATAGCCTCAGAATCGTCACTAAAACATCAAAGGTTCCGACAAACTTGTCCTTTCTGTTTATTCTGTGTTGACGTTTCAGAAACCGGGCATTATTCAGTGAAATGGGGGAGGGGGAGGTCTTTTATTCGTTTCGGTAATCCCAGAAGTTTGCAAATTATGGTGTTTGAGCAGTATACATATTTTTCAGTTTCACTTTTTCTTTCGTGTGTACAAGATAAGTTCCAAATGCGTAAAGGAACGCAACGTCAAAATTTAAAACTTCGTGAGAAGTGTGAAATGTTGAAAAAGTACAATTAATTACACATTTATAACCACAAATAAATTTTGATTACACCATCTTTGTAAAGCCTATGAAAGCATCTAGATGGTTTCCATACATTTGAGTCGCCGCTTAATTGACTCAAAAATCCAATGTACCAAAGTAATTCATATAAGCGGATCTACTGTACAAGTACTTACCGTATTTATTCTAATCAGGGCTGCTATTCCAACAACCGCCACATTCTAATAAAAGCCGCGAGAAATAAATGTCAATTGATATAAACGCCGCAATCTAATACACGAATGTAGGTTTGCTGGACCCCAAAGGGGACTCAGCTGCCGACCGATCTAAATGGTATACGGCGCATTCAGAGGATGCACACACTCCCCAGGACCGAAGTCATGAGGGCGAAAACCAGCAGCCGACTTTTGTCCTCCCCTACTAAGATTCTCTCGCCACGCCCGCTCCCCAACGTGTGGTCTACAGGGATGGGGTAGTGAAGCTGCAGAGTTCTTCGGGGTAAGTGCCGTAGAGTACCTCACTTACCCACTGTATATTCCGACGGCGGGCACAAGTGCACTCCCGTATTGGACTTTACTCCAAGCCACATCCGTTACCCTATGAGATCAGGGATGGGGCAGTGACAGAGGAGTTTTAAGGGTGGAACGCAATAGGGTGAACGCCCACCCTGGCAGTCTAGTACAGTCTAATATTATTCTTTATTCAAGTTGCGCACGGTCAACGTCAGATAGTGAGGTGAATTCCTGCCAAGTGCATTCACATTGAAATAAACGCCGGCCCGCGTCTCTTCTAAACGCTACAAAGAGAAATATCCTGCACAATTAAACGGTGCGGCGTCTATTAAAACAAATACGTGACATAACCCCAAATATAAAAGTCTAAACGCGTATGAAAGATTAGGAGAACGTGCTACTATGGTGCTACTGAAGTGGCGCCATTTTTGTCAGTTCATCTTTTACTTAACACATTGCGTGCCACGGTACATACAGTAGGTACAAGACGTAGAAACGACTTCGTTATTGTTCATATTTTGTATTATTTTTGCATTTGATGAATATTAGTTTTAGTATGTTTGATGTTGGAAAAGTTTTCCATATTCATTTTGCTATTTTTTTATTGTCATTCATATAGGAATAACGGCCCAACAGGAAAAATTATATATAATTTTTGCATTGCACATTACCACATTGCATGCAATCACCATAATAATGTAATACTATACTATCGTCGTTTAGCCGAAGCATGTATGGTAGGTATACTTGCTTAATTAGAATCGACTCTCTAACCATAAGTGAAAGAAGAAACATATACAGGCATTGTACGAATGAGGATGAAGAAACAGTATGACGTTTGTGAGGGTAAAATGTGTACTTTGCATTGAGTTTATAATGTTGTGGACAGGACATGTGCGAGAGAGAATTGAAATCAAGACATCTGTAGGAAGAGATTGAGATCGTACTGGGAAAACATGCACGTGTATATCAGTGTATAAAATGAATGGTTGGATAAGTTATGTCAAATGACGATAGTAAATAGTGTTAAATGGTTCTAAACTCTATGTGACTTTTGCCGTTCCATTCTCCATCTTTATCTTTTAACCCATCGATTAGGTTTAAGTTCTTCTTTTAATGTTGCTTGTATATTCCTGTACAGGAAAATGCCACTTCGGCGAGTCCAATAAGATTATAAATTCGATATTTTGCTGTAACAACGAATGAATTCAATTGTACTCTCTTGATTTCACTTTTCACAATTGGTTTTACTGCAAATTAATATTATACTTATCTCACAGGTTGATATTAGGGGGTCTATTTGCTCTTTATAATACCGCCTTTAAAAAAATCATTAACCTCTTTATCCTCCAAAAATATCAGAATGTAGATGAACTCAGTATACACAATCAATTATAACTGAAATATCACTGAAAAACTTATTAAACCTTACAAAATACAGGAAATGTTTTGCTTCACAGTTTATTTTTTCATTTTATAAATTATATATACATTTTTCTTATATTAACATTTACATATTTAATGGTAGACGTATTATCATATATATATATATATAGAAATAAGACATTGGATAGATTTTTTTCTGAAAAGCATTCTTGAAAAATTGATATAGATGCAGTTTTACATTCGTGTAACGTATTTTGCTTATAATGTATAAGTAATACTGGTAGCTTACAAGAAATGTGATACAAACTGGTATACTTTATGTAGCACTACATTTTGATTTGATTCCGTACATATTGGTTTCAAGGGTTTTGATTATGGCAGATAAAGGAAAGTGGTGCTGCAATGAATACAATGGCTACGTATATTCTAATATAAACATATTGCTTTTTATGTATATAAAGAACAAAATATACAGATCTGTATTAAATTAATCACGCCTGAATATATGTCAAGTTAAAAAAAATAATAATTTCGTCATATACAGATAAAAACCTTTTGTTGCTTTTACAAATTGCCGAAATAGTGTGTACACTGGACGTTATAAAAGTAGGTTTCAAGGTTTGTGGGTAAATTAACACTATATTCGAAGACAACTTAATACATACTTTATACTGTTCATATAAAGGTAATTTGCACATCAGTTTTCGAGATATTTCAACATAAATATATAAATATAAGAAATATAAAATAATGGATATCAAATACCAAATATAAATTACCTAAACCTACTAACACTTCATATAAAAGATATATATATATATTTCTGGAAAGTACATAGAAAAACTGATATTCAGTCTATTAGTTATATGTATACAATATAGTACGGTTGGTGCATGTCAACAATCTTTGCGATTAGAATTAATATCTTGGAGATAGCAGTATAATATACCTGCTTGTGCCATGACATCAGCTGTACCAGTAGCAAGCGCGTCTTTTTGTTTGCCACCATCTCCTTTACCAGCTGGATGCAAAAGTGTTGGTCCGAATACTGTAGCTAAGTTATGCAAAGACATTTTATTTTCATTTTCATGTTCATTTACCCTGAAATAAAATATTCCTTTAGATTATAAAGTAAATAATCTAGGTACATATGATAATTATAGTATATACAGGTTGTAACAATAGTGCGATATTCTTCCATATCTCCTTTCTTATTAAAAATACAGCAAATATTTAAATACAAAAGTTGTTTAGTTTTATGAAATTTATATTGTAAAATTATTCTACGATATACAGGGTGTTTAGTTTGCCCGTAACCACCAGTAACTTTACATTTTTAAATGGAACACCCTATATATGATCACATTTTTGAATTCCTTGTAGAATTCTAAGGCAACTTTATACAGGACCATATTCAATTATTTTCGTTAGTTTATAAGATATTGGCATTTGTTTAAAAATTTTAACATTTTGCTCTCTTCAGAACAATGCCATTATTTCAGTAACGGAAAAATGTAACATTATGAAACTTGACATAACGTTAGAAGCATCTTCTGTGATGATAATAGACAGATGTAGACTTAAATACGTTATACAGAGTGTTCTAGAAATCAGTGTCTTTTTGAAACAATTGAAATGCAAAAATCTTCATTTTTTCAAATGGAAACACTTTATTTTTATGGGTTAGTTGAAAGCGAAATTTAATTATCTATTAATTTGAGTAAAGCATTTATGTAGCTAAAATTAATGGTTTTAGAGATATTTCAAATTATTTGATATTTCTGTATGTTGCTATGTAGGTGCGCTCTTTAAAAGAAACTGTAGAGACCAAATATTAAATAAAAATTTGAAAATTGAACTTTCTTTACTATTTGTCTGCTGTGCTGACATTTTTGTAAATCTACGTGCGTTTTAAATTGGTAGTTATATTTAAAATATGAAGGTACGTTAACGTAATGGATATGAAGTAGGCTGGTAAATAAAATAAAATCTGTTGTTGAATAGTTTCATAGAAACGGCAAAACGTGTAGCAGTACCAGTGTTAGTATGGAATTTACAAAAGACGAGCCAGTTCAAATGATCTATATTTTGGGAGAATGTGAACGAAATCCATTGCTTGTATCGCGGATTTATCAAATACGTTATCCAAAACGAAGACATCCAGAACCTTTAGCTTTGGAAAGACTTCCGGATCGATTTGAAACAACTGGGCATGTAGAATATAAAAAGGAAGAACGTGCCAAACCAGTTGGGAATGAAAACAGTCAATTTGCAGTACTGGCTATGGCAGTCGAGGATCCCCATACCAGTACAATTAAAACTACCAATTTAAAACGCACGTAGATTTACAGAAATGTCAGCACAGCAGACAAATAGTAAAGAAAGTTCAATTTTCAAATTTTTATTTAATATTTGGTCTCTAAAGTTTCTTTTAAAGAGCGCACCTACATAGCAACATACAGAAATATCAAATAATTTGAAATATCTCTAAAACCATTAATTTTAGCTACATAAATGCTTTATTCAAATTAATAGATAATTAAATTTCGCTTTCAACTGACCCATAAAAATAAAGTGTTTCCATTTGAAAAAATGAAGATTCTCGCATTTCAATTGTTTCAAAAAAAACATTGATTTCTAGAACACTCTGTATAACGTATTTAAGTCTACATCTGTCTATTGTCATCACAGAAGATGCTTCTAACGTTATGTCAAGTTTCATAATGTTACGTTTTTCCGTTACTGAAATAATGGCATTGTTCTGAAGAGAGCAAAATGTCAAAATTTTTAAACAAATGCCAATATCTTGTAAACTAATGAAAATAATTGAATATGGTCCTGTATAAAGTTGCCTTAAAATTCCACAAGGAATTCAAAAATTTGATCATATATAGGGTGTTCCATTTAAAAATGTAAAGTTACTGGTGGTTACGAGCAAACTAAACACCCTGTATATCGTAGAATAATTTTACAATATAACTTTCACAAAACTAAACAACTTTTGTATTTAAATATTTGCTGTATTTTGCATAAGAAAGGAGATATGAAAGAATATCGCACTATTGTTACACCCTGTATATAGGCCAGGCAAGACATAAAAAGATGAATAACAGATCTAACAATTTAATATTGAAAAGTTTGAATATACAATATAAATCTGTAACGGGAGTACAGAGAAGATTTAAGCCAACACTTAATGTTCCACAGGATGGTAGAATGCCTTCATATACTGCTGTGAAATAGGGAGAGAACTTGGCAGACAGGCAGAGTTAATAATAAATTTGTTTATTTTAGAAATAGAATTAATGGAAAAATTTAACGCAAACATTTTTAGAGAAAATTATATCTGTAAACAGTAAAATAGAGAAAAAGATTCTTCATTATTGTTTGGTATTTACAAATACTTAAAAAAAATTCTTACCGTATGAGGTGATCAAGTATGAATTGAATTGTACTTTTATTTGGTGGAGGCAGTTCTGCAAATCGTTCCTTTAACTGTTGCGTCCTTTTGCTAAGATTACCATTGCAAATATTAAACGCTTCTATAAGAGTTGGATATAATTTATCTGTGAATAATGCTTCAGGTAGTTCTCTTAAATAGAGTTTCAATATGCCAGTTACGGAATGTATGTCAACTTCTTTCAGAAGTTGTTCAGCTTCATATGAATCTACGTTAAAAAAGGAAATTTTAGATAACACGTCTACACTAAATGCAGCAAAGTAGACAATTTAAAATTACAAAAAAATAATATACTAGAAATTTACATTTTTAACAGTTTAAATATCAGTAGCATATGATAATTCTCATTCAAAATGAATAGAATTATTGCCAAATAATCTACTACAAAATTACAATAAATATGTAACTAGTACTTACTACTTTCAAATGATTTCTTAAGTTTCTGAAGATCTGACGCTGAACCAGATACCCTGTAAACGCCTACTTCACTCATTCCTCGTCTTTCTACTTCTCTTATGCAAGCGGAAACAATAAAAGGAATGTCACGTTTCTGGCGTCTAAAATAAAAGAATTTAGTACAATTATAATTTAAAGTTAAAATCTTATTCTAACAACAACATTGCTCACCTGCAAACTTGCTGTATTTTCTCTCCAAAGAGAGCCCCGGCTTTACCAGATGGAACTCCTCTTGTACTACCTTCATACGGATTATATTTCATACTAATTCTAAGTTCGCAGTGGTTAATTTCAACTCGTTTCTCAAGAGTTGTTGGTCCCAACCACTTTCTACTTAACTGTTGTGTGCATTTACCTAATACTAACGAATGTGATGTCGAATTCTGTGTAAAATTGGAATGCGATCCGTGCTCTCTATAAACAAGCAATCGCATATTCTCGCAACCTTCTAAATCTATGACAAAAGACTCGTTCCAAATGAAGGTTCCGGTAGTATTGGTTTTTGTTTTCGTTTTGGCCTTACAGAAGAAGTGTCCATAGAAGTCAACTTCAATGCATATATACAAATCTGCAAGAACAAAATACCATGTTAAATTACAGTTATGACAGTATTAGGATTAACCTTTGCATATGTAATGCCGTCAAAGAAAACTTCAGCCGGTTTACTCATTCTTCCTGTAAGAATACATTAAAACAAGGCGTTGACAATCTTGTTCCTTTTATATATTTGTTCGTACCAGATTTGGTCCGCATCCTCATTCGCGATTCATTCCTTCGAACAAAACGAAAATACTAAAACTATAATGAAAACATTGAAGTTTATAATGAACAACATTGAAGATTTACCGCGTCGATCCAATTAATTTAAAACTTGAACCTGTTTCAAACATTGTTTTGTTCGGTTGTGATTGGTGCTGGTAACCAATATTTACTCTAGCATTTACTAGTATTTCAACCCCACGCAATTGTATCAGAAAAATATTTCTAGGACAGCTCTTAATTATTATTTTATTTTGTAGTGTGAAGTATTACTTTAATGCTAATATTATGTTAAGTGATTTCAGGTATTTCAATCCTGTTTTTATTTACTATTTCATTGTGCTGGGCTATATTTCCTAGTATACTTTCATTATATATTGTCACTGGATCTACAAAGGAAGAGCTACTGTGGAATCGCCGTGTTGCCCTGCAGGAACTGCATGAGTGGTTCTCAAGGAATCGACTGATAATTCGTGAGAAAACAAAAGTATTAATTTTTTGAGAAACAGATAAAACACGTCTATCAATGCAAAATATAGAAACTGACACTGTCAAAAAATGTAAATTACTATTCTAGCAGTCGATTCCTTCTCGGATTGGAAGCCGCACATTAGTAACGTAATTTCTAAACTAACCACCGCCGTTTACGTATTAATTAATATAAGAAGAATAGGCGACACCATGCAAACTCTTCAAATGTTACATTTGGTTACTTTGCCTCACATCTGCAGTATGATTTACTTTTGCGGGGTGCGGGCGTAAATATCAGACATATCCTATTATTACAAAAACAGAGCGGTTCGAATTATGAATAACTTATCATCTAGGTAGTCATGTCGAAAGTAATTTAAAACAATGCGTATCCCAAAGATTTATAATATGTACATAATTTGTACGTTCATGAAAATAAGAATAGGTTTTTATTAAACTCCAGAGCTCATGGATATAGAAATCCGTGATACATTCGCTGTGACCTGGCGAAGTCAAGTAGATTTTATAAAACGCACATGACCGCTGATGTCAGAATATATAATGCTTTATCGAACGAACTGAAACAAATGACCACTAAGTGCTGCAAAGCACATCCGAGAGGTTTTCTAAATGAATACTCTTCTTATTTATTTGATGACACGTGATATTAATAACGCGTAACCAGGTACTTTTGGTGCAATCTTGTATTCCTCTGCACTGACGATTTGGACCCTTGCAAAACTATCGAAATATATTTAATGTGTATACTTACATCAGCTGTATTTTCTCTGTTTATAGTTTATTGTGTTTTATTTTTTGTATTGAGTATTTTCTTTTGTCTGTATTTCAACTTTATATGCTGAAATCTTGCCAAAATGTAGTTCTCTAGATCAGTACGTAATTTCCAACATAAATAAGTTACGATAAAATAGTATTTACGTTATCCCTATATGAATTCATCTTTGCTAAACAAGATTTTGTAAGATAACGACGCGCGCACAAGTTCGTACGTCGAAAACTTGGATTTTATAAGAGATCTCTTTATAAAATCCATTAAAATTATTACTAACGATAATTGCGATCGTAGATTAATTGCACTGGTCTATAAACCGAAGACTACAAAAAATTCTGCTGTTGCTGCAATTTCGATTTGAGCCTCTTCACATAAATCTCTTTGAAATATTAGTTGAAGGCAATGAGCTTGACATTATAAACAATTTTTAACATAACAACATTCGGTGGCAATGTTATCGCTCCTACTGTATTGTACTATTCCTTCAAGATTTTCAAATAGAAACATAGATTAGTGATACATCTATTGAAATGAATTTTTGCCCAGATAATGACAGTCGTTCGCTTTTGTAATTTAATTGGTATATAAAAATGTCCAAAATGTGTTCTGCATATGTCTGCTCCTTACATACTTAAAATGGTTCTAACTGCAAGTTCTATCACCAAAGCAAAGTCTAGTTGGATCATGATGTCTTATTAAAATAAAATATTTTATGCGTCATTACTACTACAATGATGGCTTTTATAGTATAGAAAGAAAATTAAATTGCGAAAACACTTACAAGACGTTGTAATAATTAGAAAATATGATATACTTGAAAAGTTTCGCTCGTTTTAATGTTTTTATAATCTCTTGTTTTATTTGTTATTTTGTATTTGCGTCTAAACTATACTTCTTGCCGAGTTCTAAATCTACCTTGCACAGTTATGTCTTACTGTTAGTCTTGACATTTGTGTTAAAGCGTGTGTTTGTGTGGTTTAAAATCTTTCAGCGTGGATATATGTTTGACTTTATAGCATCTATAGAGAGAGATTCCATTACAGAAAAAGTATTGTTTCTACTAAAAGTCGACTTTAGTCGGTATAAAGTAAAATATGAATTTCTGTGATGGTGTTGAATTTATGTAGTAACGATATATAAATATAAGCAGTAACAGTACGCTAGAAATTAAGAAAATAATTTTCTCAATATCAAAAATATCAATAACATTTAATTTATAATGTAGTGACAAAATTGATATTCATTCGTATACCTTCGAACCTATGGTTTTATGTATGTATATAAATATTTAATCGAAGTTTTGTTGGTCCTAATAGGCTTCATCAGATTTAATCGTGACATTTTTATATATAGTATATATTTCGTTTACTTGCCTGCTATGTACTCTAATCCTTGCATTTCATGTATTGTTATGTGTAGGTCCCCAACTAAAAGACTTTCGTCATGTCCACTACGCAACAAATACGAACCCATATTTGGTATTAAATAAGTACGACATGCTGTAATCCATATTTGTAACTCCATGATATCCAATGCGTTTGACGTCGGAGCCGGCGGCATTGCCGTTGTTTGTAAAGTACGGATAGTATCACTCCATTGCATTCTCTCGAATTCGGACGATAGAAAGAAAATATATGACTTTTGAAATTGAGCGTGCTTAAGCTTAAATATTAAATTTGGCGACACTAATACTAATTGACTTTCTAATTCCAGTAGTCTTTTCTTATATTTTTCCGAACTTCTACCTAAACGAATTTTCTAAAAAACACGAATATTTTAGGTTTAAATAATTTTGTTATTATAACGCATGCATACTTTGTCTTCTGCATTCTTTTCTTCTTGTCGTAATTGATCCCTAATATTAGATGCTTGTGATTTTAAGCTTACAATATTTGATGAAGACACTTCATATGGATTACTTGTTGGTTCTTCTATTACTATATCTTCTACCGGTATGAACCATTTAACTTCGAATGTGTACTTTTCAATTTTTCCTCCGGACGACTAAACAAGAAATATTTACATATTTTATAATAATGTTCTTCATGCAACTAACCTTATATTTAGCACAAGCTATCACATCATTGAATAAAAATAAATGCCGAAGCTTACGATTATTATCTGCATACTCGACTATAAACGAATTTTTGACTAGACGACGTTGAGCTCTATCATTTGCCTGAAAAATAATTAATAGTTTCTGTTATTTAGACAAAAATATAACGATCTTCAATAATATTGATATTTAAAAAAATCAATTATTTTAAAAGTCTATCTAATTTTTTATGAACACTTGGGACTCGTAGTTATATATTCGTTTAGCGTTACACTGACTGCAGCAACCTTTTTTTTTAGAAATCATATATTAATCTACTTACGGGAAACATAGATTTGGTTTGGATTATATTAAATTCATCAAGAAATTTTTGCGTATAATCCAAAGCTTCTTGAAGACTATTATAATCCTGATGCGTTTTTGGAATGCACTTAAGAAGATCATGAAGTACCAAAGCGTTCTTTTGCACTCTTGCAACAGGTTTATGTAGTAAGTCTTCTAAAGACATCGGCTGTTCGGAAAGCTGCTTACAAGTAATTTTCTTTGTTATTTGGGCAAATTGACTGTTGGCACCACTACATTTTCTTACGGTATCTAAAGCACGCCCATAATTACCCAAGAAGGCACCATATAAATTTAAATTTAAAGCCTAAAACAGAAAAACAAATAATACAAATATTGTAATTTATTCAGTTAGAAAGATAAGGCTACAGAGACATATTTTTAATGAACACTTTATAAAATTCAATTGTGGTAAATACTTAAATTTAAACTTACCATATTTTTAAAGCAATCGCCTATCTTAGTGTCCCACTTAGTGGAATGTCTTTTTAAATTTTCTAAAAAATTAGAATGAAGTACATGTAATTCTGGTATCTTATAAAATATTGTTTGAAATTCTGCATCAGATAATACAGGTTGTGATGATTGAACCGTGGCCCTGAAAGCTTTCATATACTGCAATAATACGTTTAACCAATCTACGTAATTGCTTTCGCTGTCAATTATATTAAGTAAAATACTTTTGTACATTGATGACCTCTCTTCATCTGCTTTTGGTTCGATAGAAACATTGCTACCCTGAAAAGTAAAATAGGTCATTTTAGTTGTCTGTCATTTCTATTATTCCTATTATTATTAAGTTAATTTAAATTTATATTAATTTGGTTTGCCTCTACAGGGATTTGTCAATGAATCGCAAGTATTGCAATTTTCATGCACGTTTAGACGCAATCTAAGGCATTAGCGACATGTTTGATGTTAACGCACTGTTACAATTATTGGTGGTAATTATTTCAACAATACTAACACTTTGTATATGTATGTTATGCGCTACATCAGAGATACATAAGTCTAGGAACGCTTTTACTGTGACGCGACTATATCAGGACATGATTGGCCGGAATAGTTGTTTGCTTTGTTCAAGTGCTAGACGTGATGAAAAGTATAGTTAAAAATTTTAAGAAGTGATTAGGTATTAACACTAGTGTTAGGCAATTCAAATCCGAAACGACTCTTTGCTGAAAGTTCTCCATATGGTTTCATGTTGGTAAAAATATTTGTTTTTTCTATACTATACGTTTAGTTATTTGTTGTCAGGTAATCTCCTCCGACATCAATAAATAACATGAAGTAAATGCTCATATATGCTCAAATACTCGTATGTAACACTCTGGTGAAAAAGGGGCAGCAGCGCTTTGATCCACACCATACCATTTACGCTACAGGTTTTGACCGTATTAGTTAAGAATCGTCTTTTTGTTACAGTGTGTTCAGTTGTAGTAGTTCTACCAACATCTTTCTGTAAGTTTCTTGTGTGAAGTCTTTTTCCACCGTTATAAAACGATCACTGCAATCGTGATTAACTGTTTTCTGTTTTGCTCTTTTCTTCCCATTTACTCCCTGGTTTATCTCCAAGGTCTTACATTACGATGGATGGTTGAGTTTGATCGATCTTCGGTATATTCGATCATTGCTACAGCTGTAATATCAGTCGGTACTAAGTTTCCCATTATTAACTGATTTTTACAACTCATGTTTGAAATGTTGACACCACTGACATCAATTATTTAATCGAGGATACAAAGCTATTTAGATATATGCTAGAAAATATTAAAATTAGGAAATAAACTAAATTCACAATCTATTCCTCGAAAATTGTGGATATGTATACATACGGTGGCGGTTTCTGTATAGGAGCACATGAGCACGTGCAACAAATGCTCAATTACAATAGGGTATTTTTATAGTGCATAATTCTGCGTTTCACTGTATAAAATCGGAGGCCGATAGAATTACGAATGCAAACAGTTTTACTGTGCAATATTTGAAAGACAGTTTTAATTTTAGTTATGAACCAAAAATTCAAGTTAAAGATTTAGGCAGACCAAAACCAGAACTTAATTTGACGCAAACTACAAAGGGCAAACCTATAGACTTTACAAGAAAATTTAAGGACATGTACGAAAAAAATTATTGGATTTGTGGGTGCAGTGTTAGTAGCAGTTTGTTTTGTCCCTGTGCTTGTTGTTTTGTCGCGGTGCTGCAGAATCGTCTTGGTCAAAAGTTGGAGTGACGGATCTGAGTCATTTGGCCCAAAAAATAAAAATAAAAACATGAGAATGCCCAAGCTCACATCAATGCTCACTTAGAGATGAAGCTGCTAGGAAAAGTAGATATACGACAACAATTCGACAGTGCATTCAGACGAAATATTCAACAACAAAATGAACAAATAAAAAAAACTAGATGTTCTTTCAAAAATTATTGATTGCATAAAGTTTTGCGGGGCTTTTAAGCTGGCACTTCGAGGCCACGATGAAACGAAAGATTTCTCCAATCCCGGAATTTTCAGAGGTTTGATAAATTTCAGTTCAGAATTTGATATAGCACTAAAAGGTTATCTTGAAAGTTTTTTATACGATTTTTAGTTAAAAATTTGTAAGTTCTTGATTTTGTGAACACCCTACGCTTCCGACCACGAGCCGCCACTGTATACATAGTTTCTTTTCCGAGACAATTGCCACAATATTCTAATCTAGAACTCACGATGTGCATTCATCGAAAGAAGAGTTATATTTAACACTAATTATTAGATCTATTTTGAGTTTTATAGATCACGTATGTCATATTGAAAAACTGAGGGCTAATGTACAATATTTTTTGTATTATGTCTTAATATTTCCTTTTTTAATATAATTTATATAGTAAATATCAATTGTAAAAACAAATCTATTTTATATACTGGTTAACAAAAGTTCGCATAATATTCGCTATAGTGTACAGTAGAGTTCACTTAAAACCTTCTTCCCTGTACGTTCTACTTAATGTGTTCTGGTGGTAAATAGAATCTTAGAAACAATATTTAATATTTTCTTATGTTCAGAATTTATGTAAATGAGCGTCGGCTGAGTTGAAAGTATGTGAATGCCTTTAAAAATAAGACAGAAGGCAAGAAATCGCCTTTAAGCGCACTCCACTGTATTTTAAATGAGCTGTATGTATTTACCAAGCTATACTTTCGTTTAGAGGCTGGTGTTGATGAATCCAATGAACTTGAACTATTGTACTCATCTATATTTCTCCGTAATTCAGGTACATCTTCATCATCGCTACTACTATGCGCCTCTATTTTCTTCCTAAAAATAACATGCACTTTCATTTTTACTAACATACCGACATATTCACTTATACTCACAGCAAGAAATACTCAATATTAACATAATTTGAAGCCAAATCGGGAGATTGAGGTTCCAACGTGCTGGCTTGCAGTAAGGTATGACGTACCGCGGGCATTGGTAGTGTACTAGCCGTAGTGAATACATTCTCTGAACTTGAATTAATACCTTAAAATATATTTGTTTGTTATAAAATATACTGTAAATAATTTATAGCTGCACGTACTTGTTACCATCGAAGCGTCATCAGGCGCAACAATATCGTAGAAAGGTTCTTCATGAAGTGATAATTGTTCAGTCGATGACCTCGTTGATCTTAGAGATTCTACACTACTAGTTCGTGCAGGGCTGTCGTCGTGATGAGATGTTTGGGTACTAATTAGACGCGGTTTAATGGGAGGCCTGAAAATAATTAATATTGAATCAATAAAATTATATATAAGTTTCACCCTTTGGAACGCTAGACCAATATTTATTGAACTGAATTAATGCAAATGTAATAAGGGAAAGAGCAGTGTAATATTGTTTATTTTATAAAAGGTAGTAGAATTCGTTGCACTAGAATATAGTTCCTTATAATGATCGCCCTTTCAGTAAATTTAAATAAATTACCTTTTAAGCATTATAGTAATGAAAACTGAACTTAAAAATTATGGTCTGAGCGTAACAGCTACACCACACATCCAGAACAGATGCGTGGTTGTTAAATCATTGTCAAAATTATGAGTTTGATAGAAATATCTATTTTATCACACAGAACACATGTGCCCTTCTGTTGAAATTAATAAATCTAATCATTACAACGATTAGCACACGGTGCCAACCATTTCCCAGCGCATATGTTTTCATTGTGTTTGTGAGTTAAATAAGTTATATAAGTTAAAAATAAACGAGGGATTAAGGAAACTAATATTAACAAATATCGAAACATTCGATATGTATTTTCAAAACAACGCATTGCTTTCATATAGACTTTTTTTCATAGTAGTCAATAAGGAAGAACATATTCAGCTACGCTAAAAGCAATAACTTCGGAATCCAAAAATAAAAAATATATAAAGGTGATTCCATTTAAAATAACAAAGTTGTACCTTGTTCAGCGAAAATAGAACAGCCTGTATAAGTGAAATTAATTTTAAACCATGTGCAAATCAATTGAAGTAACATGACTAAATCTTTTTCAGTATAACGTTTATAAAGGGAGATGTGGTACTTGGACGCACTACGGAGAAACCGTGCACATGAATTTTAAAACGAACTCAGAGAAATTTTCAACCAATTAGATGGAAGAATAATTTTAAGACCTACCCAGAGTGTACTCAAACGTACACGAAAATGTATTGAGAACGAAAGTGATATCTTTAAGCATTAAGTACTGATAAGTTATAAGTTTAATCGCATGTAGGCTTTCACGACCACTGTTCCATAAAGATGTATCTTTCGGGTGTTGTCGTGGTCGTTGTAACAAACTTGACGTTTCGTTGATCATACTGTCAGCTACTTCTTTAGAGAAGATTGTCTTTAGAAAACTTCTGAAGAAGCTGAAACGTCAAGTTTGTTACAACTACCACGGCAACACCTGAAAGATACATCTTTAAGTCATAAGTTTACTTTCTTTTTTTTAATTTAATTTGAATGGTTTCATTTTTAGTAATATATTAAAATAAACATTAATTAATATTTAGATAAGTATAACTTATCTGTTTTAAGACAATAGTGCATTGAAACTTTTTTTTATCACAAATTAAATTATAATCACAATTTTTAAAAATATATAGGATGTTCTGTTTAAAAAACTTATAAATTTCAAGATTTCTCGAAAATGCTTCATTCAACGGTTTTTCGAACTGCATATTAATCAGCATCAATTTTGTATAATTAATTCTAACAGAGATAGGAATAGTGGGCGCTTAATTTGTATCAGCCTGTATATTATAGTGTACGAGATATTTACAAGAATTTAACAAACAATCCTTTACTGAAGAGTTGTAAAACATGTAAAATACGAAATAAAATCTTCAAAGCAACCAAAACTATTTTTCCTGTTCTATCATTTGTCCGTAGACATATATGGTGTATCTATGAATAAGTGATAAAAGAGATAAAACTTCTGATTGTTTAAGATATGAACTTGTTTTATTTGTACTTTTTTGTCTTTAAAACAACATTTTGTTCATATATGATAATGATTTCAATATTAGATTTAGATAAGTGTGTTCAATCTCAATTAAAAATAATGGTTTTTACAATAATTTCCAATACAATCAAATATACAAATGTAATAATTCTAAATGTACGTAAAAAAATATGTAAATTCTTACTTTGGTTTAACACTCGCCGTTGGTGATGCTGACGATTGTTGTACTTCTGATGATTTCAGTCCATTTACTTCGATTACAGTAACAAAACTGCTTGGATCATTGGCAGTCGGTGTAGCAGCTTCCGAATTAAATGATTCGCTTTTGGAAGGCTTCACTTGGTTTTCGGTGACCAGTTCTGTGATGCATTTATTCACGGCATTTTCGTTTTCAGGTGATTCCAATGGAGGAGCCGTAGGCACTATTAATTCAGACTTTCTCTACAATAAATAGTAATAATCAACGTTATATACGAAAATATATAAAAATTAATTCAAATAACATACGCATACTATGTAATATTAATTAATTAGATAATTTATAACACGTAATGAAACAACGTTATATAGGTGAAAATAGAATTCACTTTTATAGCTGTACCTTCCGCAACAGCTTGATCATTAATGATAAAATACGCGGAAAAAATCTGCTATGAAATTCTGTATTCTATAATTAATTCTATACCCGTAAATGACATTAAAAGAACAAATAGTCGGAAGGTCAATAAAAAAAGGTAGGCTTTACAAACTAAATATCAATTTTGATATTTATATCCCCAACCTTTTCTACAGCTATTTCAAAATTATATATATATTTTTTATATTATTTTAAATGTGATCACATTTAAAATAAAAATTAATGCCAAGCATATACATATTCTTATTTTTAGCAGTAATTTATAAAAATTGACACAGTTATAAAACTTAATTCAGTCACAAGACGTAGTTTAAAAAATCAAGCTTAATTCTATAGTTGAGTCGTAATCAATTAAGAAATAATTTAGTGACATAAAATACAAAGGAAACCTGCTATCAATTTTCTAGCAAGATACTTTTTTCTAGTCTAGCTAAATAGTTATGATCCTCTTAGTAACAGTTACCATATTTTCAATAAACTATTAAACTTAAAGAAACTCCTGTTATGTTACATTTATGTCTAGAAAACGTCATTGAACATTAGTTAAGTAAAATAAGTGACAGTTTAGTTTTAATTAGATGACTACCTAAATTAGAGTTTATATTCTTCCATATTTTCATTATTGATGTTTCAAACAAGTTCAAGAGAAAAATAAGAGATAGATCTACATATGTATATGTATATATTATAAGATAATGAATAGAAACATACAGAACAGCAATTTATCCCACAACTAACTATTCTATACATTTGAAGGTTGTTTAACTCTAATGACACTCAATTCTGTCTGAAATCTTTACGTTCACGGAAAGAACTGCATATTTTCGATTTGATATACCGAACTAAATTAATCATTGAATAAAATTAAAAGATTATATTTTATCAGTTTTATCTATACTACACTTTTGTACGTAAGCACTTTGTAAGTGTATTTTCACAGATTCTCGATACGACTTATCAAGACTGTTTGACCACAAGCCATCAAGTAAGCATTGTGCGTGAATCGAATACTTAAATACTTATTGCGTTACTCAAGTATAATGTAATTGTTATTCTTTGCAAACAGGATGTTAGATATATTATCGAATGTGAATCTACAATACCTAAAACCAAAAATGCAACAATTTATAATAGCATCCGATAACGTAAAAGCGTTTTTGAATTTACTAGTTTTATCTCTACTAAAATTTAATCTTTATATGCTAGATACATACACCTGGGAGAGAATAAATTCAATCAGTGAGATGCGCAAACTAGGAGACGAGAAAATAAATTGTGCGAAAAAGAGAAACTACGGGCGTCGTACACAGATACTTTCTGTGCCAAAAGTAAAGCATGTTCTTAGAGAAATCCAGGAATCTCCTGAAACTATAGTGTTGTTTACTGAGCATCTGAACCTTACCAGCAAAACTATTTTCAGTCACTTGTACATACATACCTATGTATGTAGGTATTCAATCCCTTATAACTAAAGAAGCGCATGTTACCATTATCAGGTCTGCACATAGCGACAAATTAGTTAATCATAGGAAAGCATCGCATGGGATATGTCAAATTGGTGAAAGGCATAAAATCTATCGTTCACTGATAAGAGAATGTGATGGACATGTAAATTCCGCAACATATATTCGGAGAAAGAGAACTGACGTACCTCCTCGTAGAGAATTTTATATTTACTTTAATGACCAGGTTTTAAGCTACCCAATTATCTTTTACTTTATTTAATCTCCAGTCACTTGGACCCTTCTAGAATAAGTATAAACTCACATATATACAGTGTGTTTCAGTTTACATAAAGACACCCAAATAAATTGTTTATTAGCTACACAATTATTATTAAATTTTTATCAGTGATACTGGCCATTAAGGTTAATATTTTTGTATGAATGAATTTTTGTTGGAGTCTAAATCTGGCCAACTACGATATAAAAATTTGTAAAATTTCAAGATTAAAATTTTCCAGCGAAACTTCGTATTCGTATTACTTTAGTGATTTGCAACAACTTTTCTTAATAATGTTTTGCTTTATCTTCAACGCTGATATGACTTTACTAGAAAGCCTAGTTTTTATTTGAATCATAGTTGGCCAGATTTAGACAAAAATTCATTCATACAAAAATATTAATCTTAATGGCCAGTATCACTGATAAAAGTTTAATAATAATTGCGTAGCTAATAAACAATTTATTTGGTTGTCTTCATGTAAACTGAAACACACTGCATATTCAGGATAATTGAATTACGAAAGCCTGTTGATAGGAGAAGGTAGTGGGCGATAAAATTAAATGTATCCATTTTACTATTGTCCACTGTTTGTATGACAGGAATGTCAGTGGTTATGTCAAATACTATGGCAAATTATAAAACCACTTTGTAATTTGCACTTTTTCATTAATTGTTTATTCCATTAGGATGCTTTGATGGTTCGGTAAATGTGTTCGTTGATTTAACGTGTTACATTCCTGTCTAATAAAATTTGTTCAATAGTAAAATAGATTCAAATAATTTTGACTCCCATCCCGTCACACTATCAATAAGCTTTCGTAGTTAAATTTTAGCAAGTGTGATATACCGGTTGATTTTAGACAGAAATAGGTTATGTACAATGTTTGCATGTTCGTCAAATTCGCTAAAAATTGGATACGTAAATTTCTATTAAATTAAGTAATTTTAGTTTACAATGGGCTATGAATGGACTCAACGAGACGTGCTGTTTTAGTAAAGAATGATAATTGTGAGCCACTTAAAGACGAATTTGGGAATTTGTTTCGTTAATCTTATTAGTTTTGTCATTAAATACTCTACTACAATTAAGGTTACCATATTTCAACGACTAAAGAGGACAATAAAAAATGAATTTTTTGTTTTTCAATACAATGTTTAGACAAATTTGTTTATTGAACTTTCTTATAATTTGTGTTTAAGTTATGTGAAAACTAACAAAACTTTTGAAAATATAGAAAAAAAAACATATAACTCTACAACATGTATGACATCTTGTGCCGGTTTGACGTAAAGACAAACGGAAGTATTTATTATATGTGGAAATTTGTTTGCGGACAAAAAATAACACTTTAGCCTAGGACAAATCCATTCAAAGTAGGACATGTTGCTTCATTGATCAATGCAGATTTTTTATCATATTTTGGACAAACCTCTTTTCGACATCTTTTATTGCTATTCTTGAATCTTTTCAAAAGTGCGTCTATCTCAACATTAATATTACAATCATCTTGGGTTTGAACAGAAAAAAAATTGTTAGGTATGCATACTTTAGATTCTTTTCTTCGTGATCCAAAGTTTATTCATTATCCATATTTAGTAATTAACCTCTACAACTATATCGGAAATCAAATTCACAGCTGAACAGATCTGCATAACAATAAACGAAAGTGTGCATAAGAAAACCGCCGAGTTCCACAGAAAGGATCGAAACACTCAAATAACTCAACGCTCACTAGATGCGGTTGATTTCAGTAGGATAAAGTGCCGGAAAAGAGGTACGAAAATGTAATTTAAGTGGGGAAGCTACGAACAAACGCTGTAAAAACCACTTTATAATTAGACTTTTTCATTAATTGTTTATTCCATTAGGATGCTTTGATGGTTCGGTAAAGTATTTGACATAACCACTGACATTCCTGTCTAAATCAACCGGTTGACAATGAGGAAATTTATAATTTGATATTTTTACTTCGACCCTCGATCTAATTAGGCTATCAAAGGCTTTCGTAGATTCTAGTTATAAAGAAACGAGCAATATAAAAAAGTTGATTTTAGAACAGAGAATCCAATTGACGCAGTTGTCACGCATAGTGGACGGCAGAAACGCTAAACAGTGGAGACGCGCCTTTATTGGCTTATTAGTAACTAGTCTGGTCATAAATGGCATCCTTGAAATGTGTTGTTATTTATCGCCGTGCATTCTAATTAAAATTTTACGTATACGGTATGGAAAAAGTGCATAAGATCATACGTCTGCGACCGAAATGTTTTCGTTAATCAACAAGAAATGTCATTCACGGAGGTTACTACAATTAAGTCGGAGGGCAACCTTTTTTGCAACGACTTGTCCAAATTTCAGACTTTTACTGTTAATTTTTGTTGTTTAAGAGTGTGGTTTTTAAAATCAATTTCGTGCAGTGATAAAACACTTCTGGATGGCTCGGAAAACGGCCATCGAAATTCGAAAGATGTTGCTAGAGCTTCATGGCGGATCTACTCCATCATTTTCGACCATCAGCTTCTGCGTGAGCGAGTTCAAACTTGCCCCCACAAGCACAAGTGACGAACTACGCAGTGAACGCCCAAAAACCGCTACCACCGATAAAATGGTCGGCAATATTCATGATTTCGGTCACCGATTGAAGCTGAAAGAGATAGCAGAGACGAGAGGCATCTCAGAGGAACGCGCTGGCTATCGGCTGACCATTTCGGAGGAGTATCTGGCCAGGATTCAACGCAATCCAAGGGATTTCTTCATCCGTTTCGTAACCGTGGATGAGACTTAGATCCACCATTACGTACCGGAGACCAAGGAACAGTCGAAGCAGTGGAGTTTTCCGGGCGAATCAGCTCCGAAGAAAGCAGACCGTTCCATAGACTGGAAAGATCATGGCGACTATTTTGTGGAATTCTCAAGGTGCCATCCTCATTGACTATTTGCAGAAGGGAAGGACGATCACGGGACAATACTACAGCGATTTATTGATCCGATTCGATGGAGTATTGAAGGTAAAACGGATTCGTTTGCAGCGGAAAAAGGGCTTTTCCATCACGACCATTCACCAACTCATTCATCCAGCATCGTCGTGACCAAATTGGATGAGTTGCGCTACGAACTAAGCTTTCATTCTCCATATTCACCGTATTTAGCCCCCAGCGAGTTTTTCCTATTCCCAAACCTGAAAAATCGCTGGCAGGAAAGAAATTTGCCTGAAATGAGGAAGTCATCGCTGCTACAGATGATTATTTTGCAGACCTAGAAACATCCTATTTTTCTGACGGCTTGAAGAGACTGAAGCACCGTTTGAAAAAGTTTATTGATCTTCGAGGAGACTACATCGAAAAATAAAAATAAAAAAACTACACCAATAGGTCGCCCTCGTATATCATAGATGTTATACCTGACGGTGTAGGTGTGTTACTAAAATTTCTAAACCAGGAATTCAGCACATATAAACCATTGCTTTATTGAGAAATGAAATTGCTGAATTTCTTAATGTTAGTATTACCTTTTTTAACATTTGAAATGATTTCAATTTATTTAATATATGATAGAGTAACTTATCTTCTACTTCTTTTTCTAATTCACACAGTTTTAACCTATTACTAATATCCTTTATTGTGCAATATATTTCCAGATCTAATACTCTTTTAGCTCTATTACTCTTCAGCTTTCATTTTTGGGTATTTTAAAAGGCATTACTTCGAAGTGATAAAAGAATACTATTACATCATTATACAACTAAATATAGACTAACTACCCATTATTCATAAACTCATAAAACCAACCGAATGAAATAATCCGACCGAATTAAATATTATTGATGCAACGTAGCAGAAAGTGAGGTAATTGGAATATCCAAATTTATTTACTGATAGTAATATTATCAATTGTTTTACGATGCTACTAATACGCGAAAACATACAAATTTTCAATGAACGTAACAAGAAAAAGCATTTTAGGATACGAGAAGTACAAATCAATATAAAGTTTATATCTTCACTGCAATAAGATTTAAAAACATGTGCAAGTTTTATGATAATAATGATAGTATGTAGGAGGGTAGATTTTATTGCAATTAGCAATAAAAAAATTACAACTACATGCAATCACCATTTTTTTACTTACATAAATACACATTCTTAAGTTTCTTAAAACACAAGTCATTTTTGAACTAAACTACGTAATAAATTGTTACGAACACTGTAAGTACCTTATTAACATCTCATAGATTAATGTCAATTAAGACAAACGGTAAGCCTAAATTCATTATGCTTTCTCCCAAATACGTTATAATGTTATAAATACGTTTCTTGCAACCATACGTTAAATTTAACTTATGCATTATCTTTATATTGATTTTTATAAAATCGTATACGTGGTCTATAAAAAAAACATTATCTGCATAATACCGTTTATACAATGTGTGTTTAAAGGTACAATCAAATTTTCTAAATTAGATCTTTTATTAAAGACGCAATTAAAAAAAATTGTTTCCATGTTGTTCTTTTAATTATGTTATGCTTATACCATTGACGTCAATATTCAATGTGGTGTCTACAAAAAATAGAAACAAAATAGCAAGAGAATAAAAGCAAACACATTACACCGCAAAAATTTCAAAATTTTATTAATATTAAAAATCACAATATCTTGGAAAAAATGATCTTGATAATTTTTTTCTGAATTATCCCACCAGCAAAAGAAAATTGCAAATCGTATAAATTTGATTGAACATTAAGTGTTGTATTGTATCTATATAAAGTCAAATGCGATAAAACATTTCAAACCTCATAAAACTGTTAATGGTTTACGAAGAATGAAAAAATCATCGCCGAAGAAGACATTACTATTAGAGAGACTGAGCAGAGGGCTCATTCTTATTTTCAAGTTGATTTATTGTCAATAAGAGTAACCCACGCATAAGAATATTACGTAAACATATCTGCCGAAACCGTAAGGAGTCGCATATAACAAAAAGAAACTAGAATCAGTAGCAGTTAAATTTTTTTTTGCAATGGACCATAAAGATAATGTGTCAATGTCTTCGGTAATGATGAAACACCTGCAGAGACGCTAACTTTTGATCGGTTTAATAGAGAGGTTCCAGTTGTGGGTCATTGATATGAAATATTACATACTACAATCTTGAAGTAAAATTGTAAAATTTCTATTTAATTTCAAAGATTGACGACAGGCAACGATATAGTATCAAAATTTTAAATGGTGGCGTATGGTATCATACCAAAATTTCATAACATTTTATCTACTCATATGAACATAGTAAGAGAACAAAGTCTGAATTTATTATACATTTTATGTTTTGTGCAGTCAACTCCTTAACATAAATTCAAAAAATCTTAAGTGGCTATGAATTCTAAAACGTGTGTCTCTTAGTAGGCCTATACTTACCTTATAAATGTCATAAAATAGAATTTTATTGAAACAATTTTAGTGCAATTATCAACAATAATAAATGTTAACTTTCTTCTATTGTGTGCACGAACATTTACATTCGAAAAAGGTTGTGACTCGGTTTGTACCCCATCATCTGACAGATTTACAAAAAGCGGAACGTTCCCACTCGCTAAGAAATCCGAATCTGGATACATGAAGATGAGGAAACCCCTATACGATGGTGAAAAAACAACGAGCAATGAAAAAAGTTATGGACGCAATATTTTTTAGAAGTACGGCCTTGGTGGCCGCAATTAAATTAAAAGATCAGAAGACAGTTAAATGGTATGTTGAAAATTGTTGGCCTACTGTGTTCAGGTAACGCGTCGTCCCATACAGCAGGGATAACAGTATTTAGCGGAAAACAAAATCAAAATTATAGAACATCCTCCTTACTCGCCGGATTTGGCGATGTGTGACTTCTGGCTATTTTTTTGAGCCCAAGAAACATTTGAGAGGGAAAAGGTTCCAGTCAGAAGAAGAGATTAACATCGCCATTAAGTTTTTTTGATAGTATCCCTAAAGACAGCTGGTTGAACGCTTTTAAACTATGGAAGGAGTGCATTATTGTAAATGGCAATTATGTACTTTGAACATATTTAAAATAAAAATTCTAAAAACTTGTATCAATCTTTCTATTCTCAAGCTTGTCTCTCGTAATGCATTTATGCCTATTTCTTAATCGATACACTTATAATTATTTGTAAGATTATACAAAATATACAAACAACCGTAAAGGAGATGTATACGCGAACTATTTAAATGCATGCACTGATGATCTCGGATGTACATAATTAAAAATCATTCCTTCCTGTGACTAGTTTTCCGTGAAGGAAGTTCATTACAAATTCAGTTGATTATTTTTAGCGGTCTGTTATGTATACAAATACCAGTGCTTAAATTTTAATCAACGATATTATCAATTGTTCTAAATAATCAAAAACCCATTGCATTAGATTTTAAAATAGTTATGTTCAATTTAAAGTTTATACTAATTTGCGATTTCTTTTTGTAGAAACTATACGTAATTTTTAATTATTAGATATTGTATTCTAATACATTATTGTAACTAATAATAACTCGACGCTATCTGATGAAATAAATATTATGGATTAAAGGATCACATCGGCAGGTTATATTATCGTGTATATTATCTATTATAATGCAAAGGACCATGATCTACTTTTATCGTTGACTGCACTTTACAAGAGCTTGTGTTAAGTCCATATACGCATTTAATATCTTTTATCTTCCAAATGAGTTCTCACTTTTTCATTTTCTCAAATCTAACCCTTGTAATTATTTCAGTTGACCTGTATTTATTTACCTATTAAGGGTGTATTTAATCAATTAAACTATATAGTATATAGGGGTCTATACCTATACCAAAGGAAGGTCCATTATGTGATACTGCAATTGATGCAATGCAGACTTAACTTACAAAATAATTTGTTGCAGATATTATAGTACTAGTTACGAAACTCCCAATTTTCTGAAGAACATGTAACATATATTCTCTAAATATTACGAGCAAATGATAATTGCCAATTATAAATATTGTTTCAACTTGTTACAGAGTAAAAATGTGTTGATAATTTTAAAATGCTCAATATGGAGAATATATGTACTGAAAAAAAAGTACCAATTGACAAAATATTGAGAGACTTACACATATTTTAACCAACTGAGACATATTTTACCAACTTACACATATTTTTAACATGAAAAAGCCAAACGGCGGAGATTAGAATTAATATTTAATAAAAACAAAGTGGAATTCTACAGCGAAAATGTTGCAATGAATAAAATTTAATCCGTTCTCAAGCATACGTTTTAAAGAAGCTACGAGTCACAAAACCACAGAAAAGAAAAATCAGTTCTACCGCCTTAACCAAAACTGAGGCATTAGCTATGGCTAATTTGTAGAACGAAGAGGAACCACAAGAACTTCAAAAGAAGTTCTATCATATCACAGCTTTTGAGTTAACCTGGAGGAATGGTGAACACGTTAAATTCTTGATTGAACATTTTAAAGAAGAAAAGCATAATAACGATATTAATACTGAACAGACTGAATATACTATTTGTAGAAGATTATTTTAAAGAAAAATGGGACAATATAAAATACTCTTTTTGGGTCCAAATCCCTTCCAAAAAAAACAAAATTCTAAAGGATGGTTCTAAGTGTGTTTTATCGAAGTTGTAAACTGCCCAATTGAAGATAAGATGTACCTTCAAGTGGGCAGAGAAAATAATTGAGATATCGAGAGAAAATCTCCAGGAAATAAATTAAACACCTATGAGCTGTAAAAAAACATAATAACGACGAAAGAAAAAATAGTTTCATAAATTATGTTTTTTTTTTTAAATAATTTTAAGAAAAGTGTTAATAATATTAAAAGCATTAATAATGTATTAATCGAGTTGTACACTATTGACCTGCAAATGGACAACATTTTCAGCAGAAAGTTAATAGATACTCCGATCCCTTAGGTAGGATGCTGCTGATGATTATTCTTTTTTTACTTTAATTTTCTTTACATATTTATACACTTTTATAATTATACAGCACAGAACAAATCATAGCCCTAAACATCGCAAAAAAGAGGTCGACAGCAAACATGATAAAGGTTAATTAACCCTCATCTGTACCATGTAGACAAACAACAAGGTAAGTAATAATGAGATAAACGAATTCAAATTAGGCAAACGTGAATAAAATATCGGCCAGTGAACTAGTTACTGCTGCCCCTTTTTTTTTGTTTGTACATAAAGATGGAAGCGCGAAAAATATGTAACCATAATAAGTGAAAAATTATCATTAATAATATTTTAGAAAACATGAATAAACAGTAATGTCCTAGTCTAAATGATATATACTTCGCAAAACCAATTGCAATGTTTTTGTAATTCTGATATAATTTTACATAAAAGCAATTAATCACGAAGCACCTGTGCGTCATTATGAAATGTTACCTGAGTATAGAATCATTGTTAATAAACTGCCAACAAGTATTCAACCTTGACATTCAATTATAATATGTATCGATTACAAATAATTAAAATAGAAATAAGAGGGCTCTGTGTTTGTTCTGGAACAACATTCTACAATATCAACAGACCGAACCTTATTTGATTACCATAACACCTAATATGCGTAAATGGAAATACATTCAACGCAAAAGTGTGAAGCATTATTTATATGACATAGGTACACTATGCTCATGAAAGCATCTACATTCAATTAAATTTCACAAAATTGTTGTAATCTAATCTTAATGTGTATTGATAACAGATAATATTAAATCATTTTTTCAAATCACTGTCAATTTATCAATATAAATAAATACAGAGATGCTATACATTTCCTCACAAAACAAGGAAAATCTTCGGCGATCTTGGCTGTTCGAATACATTTACATGTTCATTTTTAATTCACTTTTTGCCAGTAAAGGATGATCTACAACTGGAGGGTCGTCTTTTCAGCGTAATCATCTTCAATATAAAAAGAGAATTCGGCATAAATGAGAAAGTTTTATTTAATGCTGTTTCATCAACCTTTTAAGTATTTCAAAAATGTGTTTTGAGTAGAAATGTGTTGATATTCTTTGCAGTTTATGAATGATAAACTGGATTCATTATTGTAATCGTAAATGGAACCAATAACCAAGTAAAGATTTACAAAAGTTCGCTATTTATGACATCGTTTCTTGAACAGTTTCCTATCGAACAAATTTGCCACCCTATGTTTATTTTTTGCTTCCAGATGTCAACCCTACATTTAAAGGGAAAAAAACTGATGATACACCATAAATCAAAATTTTTACCACAGAGATTTACACCAGAGATTGTAGATACTTGTAACCCCTAGGATAAATTTAAAATTTAGTGAGAAGTAGGTTGAAAAGTTGCTGTAAAATGAGTGACACTTTATGGAAACTTACTTATTACTTCATGTAATACGCATCCTACTAACACTGTGCAGATCTAGTAAAGACTATAAAAGTATATCAACATATTTGTATAAAAATCAATTGATGCTGTAATACTCTTTTGTTCAAAATATTGTTTTCTTTAAGAATATTCAAAGATATGGAGGATGTCCCATAAAAAAATGAGTTTTGTGAAATCTCGTTTTTTTTTTTAATTTTTACTATCGCAATCAGAATAAACAATATAACCAACTTGCTAATTTCGTAACTTTGTAGCTCCTCTAATAAGGAAATTAGCAATAGTGAACATTTAACGTTATATTGTAAGATCGTTTAAGGGATTTTTGTGAAATTCAACTCCTTATTTGGGGTATTTGTATGGCAAACAATATTTTTATCGTCAAAAGTCTTTTCTACTAAAAAAAATGTATGTACATAAGTACTTAGCTTGGTGTTAATCTTTAATCAGTGTTAATTGTTAGTGAGTACTACTACAAAGATACTTCGAGTTGTTTACATTAAAATATATCAAAGATCAAATAAAATTATTAATCTTGAGCATGAGTGCAAAATGAACTCGTAACAGACTGTAGAGCACTCGGACAATGTAAATGAATTAATGACAATTCCCAAATCTAATTTGTAAAGTTGGCGGGTTTTGCCAGGCAGACTAGTGCTGTTCGAAACTTTTTTTTAAGAAAATTTTATACTCTACAAGAAAGGTTGTTTGCTCTATCTTGCTCTGCTAGAGCTCAGTGAGCGAAGCAAACGGAAGATATAACGAAAAACGTAAAATTTTCCTTTTTACCTTTCCACAAAATATATTTATCATCTGTTTTACCACCCTTGTAGCACTTAAATCTCGTTTTCTATTCTCATTATACTATATGTAGGTACTATATATACACATTTGAAAAATAAACTTGATGTTATGAAGTGGCAAAATAAGCAAAAGCCTCTGAATTGTGGCTAATTATTCACTTTTCTAACCACCAGTGGTTTAATGTTAATACATTGGTATACATTGTTTGTATAGTTTGTTGATTTATAAATGAACAATGGACGTGGCAACATGTAATTAGATTTAAAATGAAGAAACTGTGCAAATCTTAAATCTACGTGTACGAAGCCACGGACAGAAGCTAGTAAAAGTATATATAAATAATAATGAATATTTAGACCAACTTTTATTGTACATACTTCCTGATAAATAAGGAAATGTTGAGGCAATTTTAATTTACATTACATACAGATAGCTTGTTCGCTATTATACACTTTTCCTTATATAATCAAATAAATAATCCAAATTCTTTCTTCCCGCAAAGTTTAATAAAAATTTCTCTCTACATGGTTTGCAGCTGAAAATCGCTAAAATAAGCTGACACATGTAGGGAGAGGTTTTTATTAAACTTTGCGAAAAGGAACGAGTTGGTTTAATCGATTTATTGTTCCCGAAGAATTAAACTTGTGTATCATTATGCTTGCCTTATTAAAATTTACCTTCCTTGTTTTAATAAACTGTAGACGCTCAGCAGTGTAAAATATAGTGATATAGATATGACTAAACTACAAATAGAAAAATGATGTAAACTGCTGCTCAACCGCTCAGTAACTAGCCCTGTAATGCCATCCATCCTTATATAACACTGACATAGTCCCTTCAACCAACTAATGCGTGTATAGTCATGCAGTAGACGGCAGGTTATCCGCAACGGTTAAATATCAAAAATAAGATTGAAAATAAAATAAAGTTTTAGTCATATATGTATGTATGTATGGATATAGAATAGTTCGAATAACTAGAGCAGCAAAATCTACCTGAAGATGACAACAAAGGGTTTGAGGACAGCTCGTATTGACAACAACCTTACTAATGGTTCCTACTACATACGTTATGTGAGAGCCGAAAGTCATTCAACACAATAATAAATATATAAATACATGTCCATAGATACAGCTGTGTATCTTCTGCTTTGATTATCGATTTGGCCATTTGTATTTCCTGCATTGAGTTGTGCAAAATTTTGTTAAACAGAGCGCGAAACTTGTAAGCATTTTTTTCCATACATGACCCAGTTCCTAGTAAATAAATATACTTAGGGAATATGAAGAGAAAATTTATGAAATATAGTATATTTTACTGCTTGCCCTTATGTACAGTGGCTCGTAGCTTATTTGATGCAGTGCCTATTTTAAAATATAAGTCCCAAAGATTTAAAAAATAAAAATAATCAGATGCAACTTTTGCGTGTTCAGTTGACAAGTTGTTGCGCTGTAGTTGGTGATTTTATTTCAGCCGTTAGGGTTGCAATTACAATTAACAGAAATAACAAGTAAGTAAATTTTAACTAATACACGACTTAAATTAAAACGCCGTACAATTGTAAAACAGCGGCAATCGTACCGAGAAATTGCTCAGATGGTCAATCTGAGTGCGTTTACAGTGCAGCATATTATTCAACGTTTTATAGGTGAGAATGGGGTGAAAGATAAGGGAAGAAGTGCACCAAATAAAATTTTCAATGCATCTCAGGTGTCCGGAAAATCAAAGCAAACGCTATCGGCTCCAAAACTATTGAAGCTATTGAAGGTCAACATGAATTAGGAAAATCAAGTAGTGCTGAAACCGTCCGTCGTGCGCGGCCGCGATTAGTTGAAGCAGACGCTATTGAAAGAATGGCAAAAAATCACCCCCGATATTACGCAAAAGCTTATTTCATCAATGCCAAAAAGGATGCAGGCTATTATAAACATAAAGGGATATCATACCAAATATTAAAAGTAGTGCAAAATCAATAGATTATATTATTTTTCAGTTTGAATGGAACTACATACATCAAGCTGTGCCATAATATTTAGCAGTATTTTTTATTTCTAATTTTTATATTGTTAAACAGCATTTATGTAAAATAAAAGAAGTTTCTCAATTAAACTAGATTTTCTTTTTCTTTTTTAAATTATTACTTATGTTTTAAAATAGGCACTGTATCAAATAAGCTATGAGTCACTGTACACTGTACAAAATAGATACACACTCCATTCGTTATATGATAGTCGGAGCCCCATAAAATATGTATATTATTGTTGACGTCGTTATCGATTAGTAAAAGTTGGTTAATCGCCGCCCAACGGCATTCTTCAAAATTTTTAACTTTATTAAATGTTTTTTAAAGCTTAATGAATTATTCAAGAAAATAAACACAATAACACTTTTTCCTTGATGATATGTATTTGATAAACAATTACTAACTTAACACAATATTTTCACACGGTATTAACATTGCTACCGCAATTGTTAGTACAACTGGTTGGTATAAAAAAATTGGTGGCACCTTTCTGTTTCTCCGTAAACTGATGCATTTTGCTACGCATTTTTTTCTTATGTCATAGATATTTTTTGCCATAACAGAGTGTAATAGAATAATGCATATAATGGGTCCCGCTTGTGCATGTTTGATATTGCGGGTTATCGGATTTTCCACATTAAGTAATGTTAGAAATGTAAATGGGAGCAGTCAACACACCATCTGCAAATTTTGATAATCTCTTCTAATATACTCTATTGTGAATATGTAGCGAGTTAAAAAATGTGCCAACGCAAATTGAGTTTTTTAATTCCTGTTCGTCAAAAACATCCAAATTTTTGCAATATAGACTAGTTGGAATTATCAAATATTAAAGAGAAATAAAATCAAAATTTCTCCTCATTTCCAATAAAGCAATTGTAGTTAGCTTTTTAATACACATAATACACAAAATATCAGAAATATCACTCGTCAAACAAACATCTAAAGTATGTTTAGTTATTAAGCCAGAACTTTCACCGTATCATACTTAATAAGTTTGGATATTTTAAATTAAATTCACAAACAGTTCGTTGAATAATAGTGATCCACGTGCCATGAATTATAAACAAATCTAACACAACTTCATCATTTTTAATTATCGAATAAATTTTCTTTGAAAGTTTTCACTTTGACAAAATATCACCTCCTCAATTAAAATGGTGTTTTGTTTCCATTACAAACTTGATTTTCAGTTAACTGCTCCAAAAATTTAGCATTTTAATTTTGAATGGTTTGCGAGATACACGTTTTTTGTAATATAGAGTGCGGTAGTAATTATTTTCAGAAATCAACATATTCTAATCCAACTGTAAATTGTAGAGCTCTAATATGCGACCGATGCAAATCGGCCTGTATATAATTTACTATACCAATGGTAAAATGTTACTAATGTTATAATAAAACCAGTTATGCGTGAATTTAAAAATACTTTTAAGACAAACTGTATATAACCGACAACATATTATAAAATATGCTGTTCTACTTCAAGCATAATTATCTGTGACAGTGTTAATGGAAGTTTTATTATTAATATTATTAAATCTACTTTAATGCGGTCCCAGAGTGCAAGCATATAAATTGCTACTAAATGTAGCCAAAACCTATACGTAACTGGATACGATAGGTAATCTGAAAACAAATGATATTTGGGACTATTTATTTAAATCATTTTATATGAAATTATCTTTAATATTTACATTTATATACTAATCTCTTTCCTTATTGGAATTGGAACATTAAACTAACGAAAATGTATTCAATGTAACAGAAATGAAGCGATATTTCGATGTACGAGTACTTACATTACATTCATCAAGAAATATGTGTATTTTTTTATATCGTTTCATTAAGCCAATACAGAAAATTCATTCTGTATTTCCTCTTGCGAGCTGACATTAAGGACACCTATTCAATGGAATAATGTTTATTCTAATACATATGTATAAAACAACTTTTATAAACATAACAATTTTTTTTGAAAGGTGCACGACTAATTACATGATTTTGAATTGTTTAAACTTCATGTTCACAATGATGTGGACTAAATTTCACTCAAATTATGCAATGCAAGCAACCTGTTATATTCGACTATTCCTTCGCTCATTCAATAACGCCACGAATAGTTTGATTTGTTGAAATAAGTTTGTTTTCTTCGTTTGATATATTGTCCTCTTCCGATTCGGAATCAATTTTTATGTCATTCTCCAATTGAGTTGAATTTATTATTTCCTATAGCTTTATTCCATTTATCGTTTATTTCACACACAATCTCACATATACACTTTGTATCAAACGTCTTCGCCAAAAGTGTTATTGTATTGTTAGTGTTACGTACTTTATTGTGACATATTTCGGTGATAAATATTTTGTGAAACCACTCTCGAAAACCTTGCATCGTCAGTGGTATAGATTTAGAACTATTAATGGGCAAATTAAGATTTCGAAAGGCCCAAAGATTTTCAAATTTTCTTATGACTAATGGTTTTAATTTCTTTTTGTATACAAATTTCTGCAACACAATTGTTCAGCCCACAAAGCAAATGTTATACTCGAAAAGATCACTCAGCTGGGATGGAGGCTATTGAAACACCCACCCTATTCGCCTAATTTGGCACACTCTGATAATTATCTGCTTCGAAATTTGGAAAATGAAATGTTAAAACGCAAATTTATAAACGCTGACAACGTAGAAACATAAGTTAGCGGAAATTTTGCCTCAAAACATTCAGTCTGATTTTTTAGAAGCTTTGACATGTTCAAGTCACAATTATCCAATGTAATTTTAAACAAAGAAAACTATTATTAATTTTTATATCAAAAAATGTTCGAGAAACTGAAACCGTTGATCCCTGCACACTGAGCTGTCATTCAACCTGTAGAACTACAGAAGCAAAACATAAAACTTACAGAATTTAGTGAATTTGATTGTAATTATAAAATGTCCGAACGACGTCCTATCGAGATACGGTCAGGTAAACTTCATTGCTGCGAGAATTTACAAAATCAACAATAGAATTATTTGCAGGAAAATGTAGATAAAAACTGTAAGAAAAACAGCATTCACAGCTAATAATGATGTGTTCCTATTACGGATCAAAAAAAGTTATAATGAAACCACATTAGAAACGCATACTTTGTAAAATAACTTTCTCTTATACAAAAAGACAGTTTGGACAGAAGGTGTTGCAAAAAGGGGTGCTCAAAAGGTGTTTCTGGGCTTTTATTTAAACATATTCAAACTTATTTTTCACCTTAAGTTCGGCATCTGATATTCTAAAGTGACTTAGGAAGAAGATAACAGAAATATTAAACTTGCATTAAAGTTAAAGTCTATCTTATACAAAACTCTGCAGCTCGAGGATAAAGTTTATATATTTAGTTTAGCAGACAATTTGCTTGCGAATGACCTGCATTTTAGGGATGTTGAAGCTCTAATGACTATGCATAACATCGGAACATATGAAACACTCTCGCAAAAACAGCCATTAGTTGAAACCGAAGGCCTAAAGAGTCTCAGATTTTAGATATATTTAATGCATGTATCTATAGAAATTTAAGAGAAATGTTTAATCTGTAGCAGTTGAACTTATGTCAAAATATTGAAAACTTTTTCGTCAATTACTCCATTCAAGTAGTTGGTAATATATTGCATAACTAGGCCCAATTGAACTATTCTTATAAGTCGAAAATAAAAATTGCACTCATTGCTGTCTATGACGCAACAGAGCAATAAGTGCCGCAAACACAAGCTTAGTAAAGAAAAAAATGTAAGACTAAAAACTTAAATTTTTTTTCCGTATTAGACGAGACTTTTCTGAATTTATAAAATTATAGGAGTATGTATTACAGACTACATTCGAGTATTCTATAAAGTCGCATATAACACTTTTATAACATTGATAGCGGGACTAGTGTGTAAATACTAAAGAAAAAGCATTTGTACACAATCTAATATTTGTTATTCCAATGGGAAAACCAACTAGACAGAAAAAAAAATTGTGCGTAACGTTATAGGCTTCTTTTAACATTTGCAGAAAAGTATTATTGAAAATGTATAAAAATATTATTGATAAAATATCGCTATCCACAGTATCCAAACAATCTCGTAACGACTCGTGAAAAACTGATGGCATTTCCGGGATTTTTTAAAACAACGAAAAAATATGAGTGTAGATTAATAATTACTAATTGTTTGGAAAAGTTATTATTATTCAATTATAATTGTTGGAAAAGAATTTAACGAAAAATTTATGGTGCAAGTAATATATACAATAACGCGATGACATACTGGTCTTGCGTAAACTCTTATGCATAAGTTTTGTGGTCAAGTTTTTCGAGTTTCATTGAATCATTTGTTATAAAAGCTATAAAAAATTAAATTATCGCTAAGCTAAAGTTAATTTATTTAAAATTACATAAATAATAATATATAAATTCTTCGAGCGGAAATTGACACAAATGTAACGAATAACTGAATCATATAGTTATGATAATATATAGAAATAATGTGTGAAAACGTATTATTATCTAAACAATAATGTTGAAGTAATAAAAAGTAAAAGTACCTCTTGCCCGCATTTACACCATTGTATAGAATGGTAGTGTGTCATAGAAATCTAAGATGCAAACGCTATGTATCTACTATACAATAGAATAAGCTGAAATTATTTACTTTTATAATTACATTGATACATACCTACATTAAATTGTAAGTTAAATATATTCTGTGAGAGTTCTATTATTGTTATTGCGGTTTAAATTTTACATCGTGACATTCAAATTGAGGGCCACCAATGCTGTTATCAAAGAACCAATTAAAGCAACAAATATTCATTTCAAAATTATATTACCCAAAGCTTTGTATACAAATGAGAAAGCACTATTTCAAATTGATTATGTAAACAAATAAAGTAGAGAACTGTTACAATTACTCATATTTGTTTTCAGGAGAAACATACGTATTTAAGTTTGTTTTGAACATTGGAATGCTGTTCTACCAAACGACTAAAAAGTTTAACCAAAAGCAAAAAATTATCTTTGCTAAACGTAAGTGCTGCTATTACTGGTTTGAAATAAACCGATTATATAGAAATGGTAAGGTAGTGTGGTAGCTGATATAACCCTGATATCAAGTTTTATGAATTATCCGTGTAAACACTTACTCGTCATATTGTAAGAATATATCCGTTTCAAAAATACCTTAATAACAGTGTAATCTAATCTAGCAATAAAAAAAAATTTACATATTTTTACTATCTATACAAAATGCTGAATCCGTTAACTGTAGCAAGTTCATACACTTTCATATAGATATGCGTATCATTCAGAAGCCTTATAAGAATAAAGTGCTTAAAATTACCCATTCATAAAAGTAAACAGTTTATGTATTCTGCATGTTGCAATGTGTGATTCATATACCAGATTTCCAGTAATGTAATATAATAAAAATCAATTAAAATTCCTTAGTACTCTGGTAATTAGAGATCTTTGTTTTTCTCTCCAGCTCACACCAGATAGTATATAAACATGAGCAAAAAAAAAAAAAAGGATATTCTATATTTTCTAAGTAAACATCTTTCTGTAAATAATATATATTTACCTTAGATATATTATCACTAGTGGCATCCTTCTTTTCCAACACGTTTCCTTCATTTTCACTTTTTTCAATTTCAATCTTTTTCTTGTGTTCTTCAATGTCAGATATTAACCGTTCAAGATATTCAACGTAAACCTCTTCTTTTTCCAATTCTTCTTTTAACGTTTTTACTTTCTGTTTATGTTTTGCCAAATTCGCTCGTACATCTTCCTCCCAACGAGCGGGCAGATCACTTTGAGGAAACCGTTGAAGCCACACTTGTTGGAAATCGCCGAACACACTCATTTTACTTGCATAAAACTAATACTATTTATACATGATTACTTTAAAATATTACCATAAAACACGACTACTTTTGTAAACACTTAAAAAAGAAAGAGCACTTTTGACAGCGGTTATGTTTGTTTGACAAGGAGCGGTTATCAACATTACGCGCTACCATCTATACTAGGCAACACTATATCTAGCGATCAAATTCCCTATACACCTTTTGTACCAAAATCAATAATCCTGTTGAAGAATATTTAATATAAAATCATTCGTTGAACAACTCAATACATAATCATTGTAACGGCTGACAAAAAATAAAACAAAAAAATATGCATTTTTAAAATAAATATTTGTATAGTGAAACTGTATCCCTTTAGAACAATTGTACGTATCAAAGTATATAAAACTGAAATCTTATAAGAGACATATTATATATTTTACAATCTTGTTCAAAATCAAATCAATTTTTTTTTGTTTATAGCTCCATCTTATTTCTGTCTGAATTGCGTCGTATCGAGTCTTCGTAATCAAGACTAATGGGCGTCTTCAGTCAACTTTTCGGTGGATTACCGGTGATTTGTTACCTGAATTTAGGCAAACATATACATTGTTATGTATAAAAAGTTGCATAAAATTTCAAATATATAACATTTTTATATTGTAGCTATCATTATATAATAAATATTATAATTCATATAGTTAGTACTGGATAAAAGTGAAATACTTTTTACAACCACTATAATTATAGTTATTTTGTTTATTCGGTTTATTCTAATCATATCCTAATTTTTAAATTAATACAAGGCAATTGGAAACAGAAATTTACATAAAAAATGGTAATTTCAGATGTAACTAATATTTTTAATTTAATCGAAATTAAACTAACAAGTATCTAGTATGTGCATATTTAATATCTTATCTATGATCTTACAATTATGTAGTTCATTGCCAATTTTTTAATTTGTACTTTCGGTTCAAGGTTACATGGTTAAACGGTCAAGTTGGGTCAGATACACGTGAAATACGTCCAAATACAGCTTAAACCGCTCAATGTGCAGCTTTAAACAATTGACAACTGGCTGACAACCAGTGACGTTTCTCGTATCCATGTCGTATCAGTGATTCCTAATCAACAATTGCATTACAACAATGTTATTTATTTAATAGATTTTAACCATCGCTTAAACACTACAGTTCGTAATTCAAAATGTGCGACCTCCCAGGTATCTCCGGCGATTGGGAAGAATTAACCAACGACTTTAAGGAATTAGAGGTTAGAACATGATTTATGTTTTTAGTTTTATAGTGTGATAATATTGTTGTAGATCACTAATAAAATATATCAAGAAAAATTAGAAGAGCTTGATACATTGCAAAAGAAATGTGCAAAACATATAAGTCACCAACGTTATCGCTTAGGAATAATTTCAAGTAATCTGGAAGGGTAATATATTTTGTATTATGAGTGATACATTCATTGATTCCTTTCTCATAAATTATGACCAGATTATCTTAGATAGCCAGTATTTTTAGGTTGAAGAAGAAAGAGACTGATAAAACACATATTGAAGATTTGGAAAACAATATTTTAAAAAGAAATGCTTATCTGTACGAAATTGAACAAACACTCCCAAAGGAAAATGGTATATATTTGAAAATTATACTTGGAAATGTAAACGTTTCTATTTTAAACAAAGAACAGAAGTGAGTATTATAGTTTATTATAATTATATTTTCATTCTATTTATCGTAACTTAGTTTTATACCTCCTACAGTTAGGTACTTATTAACTTTTTTATAATTCTTTAATCTAATCATGAGTATTATTCAAATATATTTTCAGATAAATGTGTAGGTATTTTTGAATAGCAAACTAATTTTCCCTTTTAAATTCCACAACAATTGGCATTGTTTTTTCTATGAGAAAAAAAAAAAATTGCAATTAACTTAGATACTACATCGTACATTAAATGATAATTTCACTTGTATTTTATTAGTGCAAAGTGCAACAGCATTTTGGGATTATATACTATAATATAGAATTTTCCCTATAATATAGTCTTTACAGCAAAATCAGTTTACTTGTGGGCAGAATAGTGTATATTTTTTATGTAATTTATTTAGAAAATATTTCAAAATTTGGCCGTGTAGTCTTTATGTAACAAATTCCAACAATTAAAATGACAAATTTAGTCTTAGACCTCGAATTTACGATCGGCAATTATAAATGTGTGAAATTTCCAATGATAAATTTGAAATTACAATGAATTTGTAATTTTAATTGTTAACATTTGTTACAAAATATATTCAGAAAGTGCGCTAAATACCTAATCAAAAACATATTATTGTATGCATATTATATACTATGATCTTAAAGTACTTTTCCCTCTTAACGTTCGAACAATATGGTATTTCACTCATCGACAAAATATGCAAACGTAATTTACATGGCTATCGAAATAGTTATAAAAATATGGCAATCCATTTAAATTAAAAAAATTGAGTGGTGCTTCGAGAATTTTCAACACCCTGTATATTCCGACATATTTTTATAAAAAGCACCGTAATGTACTGTGTATGTACAACAAATTTCATTTTCCTATTTTTGTTAGGTTTCAGATCAAACTCCGCGGGCACGTTAATGGCGCACGTGGTATCTATATTTTTCTTGTTTATGTAACGTGTTGTATGAATTTGTTACTGAATCACTTTATCATAAGTGATGTAACACTGTTGTTTGTCTCAAAACACCGAATGACAGTACGAAACAACTTATCCGCCAGAGATGACGGTTACAATTGTCCCTGGCTGTACCCGAACACTCGTGCGGTGATCTCTCACTTCGCCCGTCAACCAATTTTACTAATTGATCTACTTGCTTGTAACATCAATGTATAAATTTGTAAATACATACAATAGGATGCAGGCAGACGGACGAATAAGTATAGTTGCCAATATTGTGACTGGCATGTCATTACGACCTATTAATTTAAAAGTACATACCTCTTTCAACTGTTATTGTATTATAGGCTAGTAATATATTACTAATATAGGTAGAATAAAGAAGTCTGTGTACGAAAGTAAATATAAAACATGCAAGTTATAGTAGAAATAGACATAATGAAAAAATTATTATAATGGATCAATGATCAGAATCAGAAAAAAAAACATTCTTTTGACTCAGACAGTTATGATTGAAAAAGCGGAATCAATTTTTGAATGTGTTACGAAAACCGATGGTGGCAAAATATTTTTGGAGAGCAATCCTCAGTTTATTAGATTTAAATTTCACAGCAATTGCCGTAGTAGCCGTTTCAGAGCTAAATAGAAGAAAACAATTATTTCCCCGATTTACTACTTAATATTGATCAGCCTGTTTTGGAAAAGTTACCATCGCCTTCATTTCTTGTAGAAAACGTTCTGTTTCAGGATTTAAAGTCGAAAAAGATCAACTGACTCTTATTTGGAGCAACCGTTTTGGAACCTTAATTAGAACCAATATTAGTGTACCATACACAGAAACTATGCGCTTTAAAGGATCTAAACAAAGACATGTTTCCAGTCTATTGGAAATGAAAAACTTTTTGCATATTGGTACACAAATTATTTTTGGCCTGCCCTGTTTTGCTTTAGTAACGATTTACCAGCCAAAGCAGTGCTTTTTTTGGACAACTTCATAATTTTTCATTAAGATTATGGCAATATAACCGCAGAAGATACATATATGTAATAGGTTTTAGAATCCCATGATTTACGATAAAAGATGTACCTAATATGTGTTTCGTAAATTAAAATGTAATCGTAGATATTACTTAAATATGAACTACTATGTGTTAATTGACCGAAAATATACAATTCATGCATTAAAAGTATAAATTATCAATGTTAATATTAATTAATTAATATATGTATTTTTTGACCTTTATGTACTTATCTTTTAATTCCTGATTTATTTCCACTTAGAGGTCAATAAAACAATAAATAATTAAATACCAATTTATTTATTTTTTTTTTTATTTTTTATTTTTATTTTTTTTATTTATTTATTTATTATTTTATTTTTTTTATTTATGGAATAAATTGGTATTTAATTATTTATTGTTTTATTGACCTCTAAGTGGAAATAAATCAGGAATTAAAAGATAAATATTAATTAATAATTTTATTTAATTTGTATTTTTAGGTTCAAATATAAAGATGAATATGAAAAGTTCAAATTGGTATTGAGTATTATAGCATTTGTATTTTCTATGTTGAATTTATCTGTAAGATTTAGGTAAGTATTTTTTTATATTATGTTCTGATTTGCTATATCTCATATACTTTTTTGTTAGGGTTTTAGAACTGTGTAATATATTTTTATTAGTATGGTACTATTGCACATTAACTATAAGAGAAAGCATTCTAAAGGTAAATGGTTCCAGAATTAAGGGTTGGTGGAGATTACATCATTTTCTTTCAACGGTTGCGGCGGGTATTTTATTAATTTGGCCAGACCAAGAAACCTGGATGGAGTTTAGGAATCAGTTTATGTTGTTTAATGCGTACATTAGTAAGTTGTAATCTTTCCTATTTTTTGGTAATTCGTTTAAGAGCATATAATAATAGTAATAGTTATAATGCAACCGCATTATAACTATTAGCTTTGTTCGCGGAAGAGATCCCGAATAGATACAGGATATACTTGGAAGATGTTCAGTACTTTTGTATTGCGCATGCGACTCTTGGAACACGAGAAGGATTTTTCTCATCCGCGAACACTACTCGAACGAGTTTCTGTTATATTCATTAGTTAACGTTCGCACCACTGTAACAAATTAAATTTTGACATACTCCAAGTTAACCTTGGTGACTTATAAATGGATACTGTTGGTGTATTGATATGTGTATTTTGCGGAAAATGTTCAAAATAATGTTGATCTGAGAGTTATTGTGGTACAATTTCTTCAAAAAAATTGGTGGTTTTTGGAACCTTTAATATCTGAAGAAGTTCTTCTAATTCATCATCACTTAATGTGAAATATTCAGACATCTAAATTTTTACTCAATTAGAATTGATTTAAAGCTCGTACATACATAACATGTGTATTTCGATACATAAAAAACTTTCCTTTATATCGTACGTTTTTACTTTAATAACAATTTTAACCAATTTGTTTCCAACTTAACTCTGTTAACCATATCAAGAAAGCAAGAACATGGCGTATTTTCACATCAAAATTTAGAGCGCATGCGTAGGATATAAAATTCTTGCCCTTGATTCAGAATCTACAGAACATGTGACGGACTACTTCGGAATTTGTAGAACGGATTGCGCGAACAAAGAATATTTTGCACCGGTGAGAAAATTCTGTTACCGCGAACGATCATTATTTGTAGTGCGCAGGTCTTTCATCCCCGAATACGTTCAGAATGCCGTCCGCGAACAAAGCTATTGAATGGGTTGGCATGTTGTCTACACTATACAGTTGATTTTTTGTTACAAAGTGAAATAGTGATTCATTTGGCCTCTAAATATGATAGTATTCCTGTTTTCATTATCAGATGTGAGTGATCGTATTATGCATTTTTTTGTAACACTCGCCAAGTAGTTTGGTTTTTGTTTTATTCTTATAGTATATAAAAATTGATACACGTTTATTATGTACATATTTATTATTAGTCTTGCTCATGGTCATCTTAAAGTCATTCAGCCAGCTATCCATATATCGAATATGATCACAAAATTCCTTCATTATAGCGCAAGAAAATATATTTCACGCGAATGGAGGCATCAGGTTTAGTATTTATATAACCACTTGCGAACTAGGAATGTAGAAATATATTACGATACTTTGGAGATAATGAACCAATTATTGTAATTTTATGTCATTTCGTTGATATAAATTAGTATCAACATTGTTAAGCATAACTTGTTGTGATGATACACGGAAGGCGTAGATATCAAGAGATTGAACCACCCAAGTGGTTCTCTTAGGAACTGTGAGAATACGTGCATCTTTATCAGGAGGTATAAATCTTTGCAATGCTGCAAAGCAGTGACCAGTACAAAGGTCCAGTAGCAATACTGACAACCACAATATTTGATCACTAATAAATATAACAAACGGTATGGGCAATAAATGAAGCCAACCTCAATACTAACTTAAAATAGGATATATAGAATTCTGCGATGAAACTACCCACACTTCTCTGCCAATTAAATTTAATTAAATTTGTATTCTTTACGGAGATTAAATTCGCTTTATGGCAAAAGCCTTTATTTAGTAAATACAAATTTCGTGCAATATTATTATACACATGGAGTAGACATATGGGATTGCATATAACTCAGTGATGTATACTACTTGTCTGTGTTCACTTATAGCCTAATTACAGTGATTATTGAAATAAAACTTCAAAATTAAATTTATTTTGTTAATACTAAAATGTTATTTCAGGTGTTGTTCAATATTTACAATTTCGATACCAAAGAGGAGTATTATATAGGCTTAAAGCATTAGGTGAAAGGCATAACATGGATATAACAATTGAAGGTTTTCATTCATGGATGTGGAGAGGATTGAGTTTCTTATTACCGTTCCTTTTCCTTGGTTATCTATTCCAATTATACAACGCATACGTCTTATATCAATTGAGTTATTATCCTTCGTCAACCTGGCATGTAAGTTTATACATTACTAACAAGTTTAGGAGAGCGATTGGAAACGCAAAATAATAAAATACTCTTAAGAAACATGAAAACTATCTTGCGTTATGTGAAATACTGTATCGTAATTTCGCCTGTATGTGTATTAATTATTATTATTTTACAGGTTATTGTACTGAGTATAATGTTCTTTATTTTGTTTGCTGGAAATGTAACAACAACGATTATGGTGATTCCAGATAAATTAAAAGAACGGGTAAAACTACAATATCGACTGATGAGCCAAAGTATATTAAAGAAAAGGAAGTTTTTAGAGGTACTTTTACTTAATATTTCAGTGCAGAAATCTAGCAACTATAATGTAAATTTATTTGTTTTAGAAAGAAGAGGGATTAAAAAAGGATTAAAATTGCATTTATTTTAATTGTACAAATACTAGCATGAATAGCAATAAATGTACGTAATTTTATACTGATTGCATTTTTGATTTTTCAATGGGATTATTTAATAAATGTATTTAATTGGTGTATAATGTGTTTTATTCCGCCCGACACCTGCTGCAGCTTTACCGTTTCAAGTTGCTTCCATATAGACGCGTGGACATGGTGATATAAAACTACAGGTCGTTGCTTTGTTGAGTAATGTTCCAAAGTTTATTCAAATCGACTACATTATAAAAGATTAATGCATTATAATAGTATATACATACATACTTATTTTTCTTATATACACTATAATGAATATTTACATTTTGTTGCTTTTCAAAATTTATGGGACAAGTTTCAGTGCAACGTAGAGGGATAAAGCGCGTGGCACGGAAACTCGAGCATCCTTATGCACGAGTTGTTAAGTGCACACTTGTTAAGTATTATTCCACTGGTCGTTATGAGTGCTTATCAGTACATAAATACTTAGAAAATTTCGCATTTAGGTACGTTTCGGAAACGGCGAATTTCGAAGAAACTAAAAACGTCATAACGAGTATGCCGGATTTAGACTACAAAGGCGATAAAATGAAATGTGTAATGTTCGATAACTATTTGACGTCCACCAGTAGGCGGCCTTGATACGACCACTCGGCCCCTCCACGTTCTCAGCACTGCAGTGAAACTTGCCCCTCTTTGCCGAATCTAATAATTTCTATAAAATAATTAATAATTTTCTAATGTAAACCCTATTGAAAAGTTATCAATATTAGCAAACTTTCAAAATTCAGTTGATATAAGAATAGACATAAATCGATTTTTGGCGAGCGAACTGTTTATAAGCACGGTTGATCGTATGTTCGCTTGTGACGTCATTCACACCAGAGAACGCCAAAACGCAGTGTTCGGTATGATGGCGTTTGTTGTGTAAACATCACCCATTCTAAGCAAAATTTTACTTTGGTCTTAACAGGTATCCGCTATGTCGTGCGTTTGGCTAGCTAATTCTTACAATGAATGCATACGACATATACATACGTTTTAAATAACTTTTTTAATGATGCATTTTTAAGTTAGTATGTTTTGTGGAATAATTCAACAAACATACAAGACGACACAAAATCATATTGAATGTTAGACAAGAAAGAAATGATTTGTTTCACATTTTCAATTTATATGATCTACTATGTATTTTGTGTCGATACCTTCCATTTTATATTAAATAAAAAAGTAAACACAAAAGCATAAAGCGGTGCTCTAGGTTATCAATAATGGCGGTAATAAAACGTAAACAAACTATATACACCAAACATATCACCGAGCGGTTTGCTTATTTGGCCAACCAGTTTGCTTCTATGACGTCATAAATGAGTGAACAGTTTGGTGTTTGAGATCGCCAAAATAGAACCAGTCGTTGCTTTACCAAACAGTTCGCTCGCCAAAAATCGATTATAATTTTCCACCAAATCATTACATTGAGTTTAATATCTATATGAAATTCTCGTTTAATAAACGTTAAAGTTATGAAAAACTACACCTAGTTTACCATCATGCAGTGGTAGAGCAGAACGACGTTGTACAATCGTATAGGTACTACATTAAATAACAATATCTCCCATGGGACGCAATTAATATTAATTAAACTTGAGCTTAGAAAACCTTTGCAGCTGCATCCATCACAAAAAATGTTCTGAATTTCTTTCTATGTGGCCATTTATAATCAGAATAATAGATACTTAGAATAAATACAGAAAAATTATCAACATGTCAATTTAACTGATTATTCATAATCTACTGCACTGCTTTATGCTTTTGTGTTTACTTTTTTATTTAATAGAAAATGGAAGGTATGGACACAAAATACACAGTAGATCATATAAACTTAAAATGTGAAACAAATCATTTCTTTTTTGTCTAACATACAATATCATTTTGTGTCGTCTTATATGTTTGTTGAATTATTCCACAAAACATAATAACTTTAAAATGCATCAAAAAAAGTTGTTTAAAACGTATGTATATATCGTATGCATTCATTGTAAGAATTAGCTAGCCAAATAAACGCACGACACATCGGATACCTGTTAAGGCCAAAGTAAAATTTGGATTAGCATAGGTGATGTTTACACAACAAACGCCATCATACAGAACACTCGTTTTGGCGTTCTCTCGTGTGAATGACGTCATTTGTCTATGGACGTCATGACGTCTCGAGCGAACATACGATCTGCATACGATCCTACCACCAATCAACCGTGCTTATAAACAGGGTAGAACTGCGCCGAATCGACACCAAGCCGCCTCGATACTTTCCCCACACTCCGCTTCTTCCCTTCCCATAAAGTGAATAAGTGCTTTAGGGAAAGGAGAACAGTGGGGTGTGGTAAAAATGTCGAGGTGACCCGTTCTCGATTTGGCGCAATTCTACACCAGTTCGCCCACCAAAAATCGTTTTTAGTCGTTCAGTGTTTGGTTGATTCGGTCGTTTGGTGTTCACATTTTGGTTGTGGTTGGTATAGTCAGTAGCTGCATTCATTAGAGAAAGTTACGTAGCACCACAGGGGGGTTATTCTCGAATCTGAGGGAATGGAAATTTCAAGAGAATTGTCAAAAAATTCCTACAATTTCAATAATTCCTATTCTGGGGGTTATTCTCGAATCTGAGGGAATGGAAATTTCAAGAGAATTGTCAAAAAATTCCTACAATTTCAATAGTTCCTATTCTGGAGTTGACTTTCTCACTTTTTCGTAACGAGTAGTTCATCGGAGTGAGCGGTGAAAGTTACCTGGGGTACCCTGGGGGTTATTCTCCCCAGGGGGTTATTCTCGAAACAGTGGAAAAATAGCACTCCCAGGGAGTAACTTTCACCGCTCACTCCTCGATACTACTCGTTACGAAAAAGTGAGAAAGTCAACTCCAGTTCCTGACGTCATCGCATTCTGATGGAACAATACGCGTTCTCTGTCCGCCATATTTAAACCACTATCTAACAACTCTCGATACTGCTCGCTCGATCTTGGGAGCGTGGAAATTTAAAGAGCGTTCGAATGGAAAATTCAAAAAATTCAAAAAACAATTTCAATAATTCCTATTCTGGAGCTGACTTTCTCACTTTTTCGTAACGAGTAGTATCGAGGAGTGAGCGGTGAAAGTTACTCCCTGGGAGTACTATTTTTCCACTGTTTCGAGAATAACCCCCAGAATAGGAACTATTGAAATTGTAGGAATTTTTTGACAATTCTCTTGAAATTTCCATTCCCTCAGATTCGAGAATAACTCGAAAAAAGGTAGTACTGTACTATGATTGATCAAAGTTTAAATTTTCACCAATCACAGTGTTCCGTAAAAGCTCTGTCTGATAAATGCATTGATGAATGTAACAACTGTCTATCTAGTATGCGGCCAATCACAGTGTGATGTGTTTTGATGTATTTTGCTTGTGTTTATAACAAATCTGTGTAATATCAATTAACCGCGTTTGACTTTTTGAATTACATTAAAAAGCGAAATTGCATTGATATGAATATTTAAACAAAATATAAAGTGGTACTGGAAACTAATCTTAAATCACCCGTAAAGTCCTGTACTAATATTGTTTACAAATATTTTAACCCATTATAATGCATTTTATACTATCAAAGCAAGGTAAATGCTCATACAAATATAAACTATTGTATTAATTTACATTTTTTTATTTGTTTAGAAAATAAAGCATTTTATTTATTTGATGGTCGTGACTATACTGTAGGACGTAAAGATTGTGATATATTAATTAAAGATGATACTTCTATTAGTCGGAAACATGCTACACTATCAGTGAAGGTAAGTAGTAGTCTAGAACGTTAGAATATATACGTACATAAAATTGAATGTTTGAAAGTTTATATTTTTAGCAAGGAAAAATGTACATCACTGATCTGGGGGCAAAATATAAAACTTTTGTAAATTCTGTTCCCTTACTACCACAAGAAATAACTGCGTTAAAGGTAGATGATGAAATAAAATTTGGAATGTTACAAAGTATATTCACGTAAGTATTTTCCATAATCCGTAAAGTAAAAATTTTTTAACACTTATTTTTGCTATCTTTTATAGAGTGAAAGAGCAGAAACTCAATGTAACTACTTCTGGTTTGAATCCAGACGAGAAAAAAGTGTTAGCAAGGGTTTTAAAGCGATTAGATGGAAATGTCGCAGCGAATTGGTCTAAAGAATGTTCATATTTAACTGTACGTGAAATAATGTTAACGTTAAAAGTATTATGTGCACTTATTGAAAAGCAGCCGATAGTAACAATAAACTTTTGGACAGATTATATAAAACATGTAAATGAAAATCGACCACCTCCAGATCCAAGAGATTATAAAGCAGCTTATGCAGAGAATGTGCTTAATAAAAATTTCAATTTCAAAGAGGATTGCTGTAGAAAATCGTTATTTAAAAATAAAGTGTTTATTTTCAAGAATAAAGTATCAAAGGCAAAAATTGAAGCCGTCATAAAATTAGCAGGTAAAAATAATCAAATTTATAAAATTCAAAATAATTTACTTAAATGACAATATAGAGAAACTAGTTTTTATGTTTTATGTGCTATTTTTGTAGTGGAATACATTTCCCACCATTTTAGTTGACAGTGCCTTTTATATACAGGCTGTCCTATGACATAATTGCCAAAACCTAAGGATGTATTATTGAGGCAATTTCAAGTCAAAAATATCTAACGAACATGTGACCAAAACTCTGTCTTAACTGACCTACAAGCATTTTAGATAACCCCACTAATGCAAACATTAGCTACCGGCGGTGGTTTTGTTGTTATTAGAAAGTCGACTGAGTCATAATTTATTATTTATTGTCACATAAAACGTCAAATAAGTTAACTTAGCCCGTCGCTGTCGTGTGTAACATTAAAATACTCCTAAAAGTATGTTCACTTTTTCGAGTAAAGAATACGCCGATATTCACTTTATTTATGGATTGTGTAATGGAAGTGCACCAGCGGCAGTTCATGAATATCGTCGACGATTTCTCACTCGTAAAGTGCTTTATAGAACTGCTTTTAGCAATGTCGATTGATGTTTAAGAGAAACGGGCAGATATCCTGCAATTATTTCTGAACGTCCCGTTCAACAGGAACTTATTCAAGAAGAAGCTATCCTTAATATGGTAGACAGTCAGCCTTCTACTAGTTTTCGAAGAATAGCCAACACACTTAACCCACAAGTGGCATGAGAGTATGGAGAACTCTACACAATTTCGGTTTGTACCCATACCACGACTTAATTGTTCAAGCTTTAAAACTTGCCGATTACGCATCAAGACTTGAATTTAGTCGCTGGTTATTGAGAAGTCGAAGGTTTTGTGGGAACATATTGTTTAGTGATGAAGCCTCCTTCATCCGAAACGTAATCAATAACACCTGAAATGACATGATGACCTTATCAGGTCATTACATGACAGAGGGATATATAGACGCAGAGTTTCGCTGATGACATTGTCATAGTAGCCAAAGGGAAATTCCCGGGCGTAGTGGCAGGCATCATGCGTTATGCACTGCGAATTGTAGAGGAATGGTGCCTTACACAAGGACTCTCAGTTAATCCACAGAAAACAAAGTTGGTTGCCTTCACCAATATAAGGAAACTCGATGACCTGGGCGGCATTAGACTGTTTGGGCAAGAGTTACAATTAACCAACGAAGTAAAGTATCTTGGCGTTACGCTTCATGCTAAACTAAACTGGAGAAATCACTTAGTCAGCATAACGAATAGGACTACGTAACTATTCTGGCGTTGGAGAAGAGTTGTTGGTAAAACCTGGGGATTAAAATCGAAGGTGATTCATTGGCTATACTGTAGTGGTGAGGCCAACGATAACCTACGGAGACGTATTGTGGTGGAGAAGGACAGAAGTGTCCTCGGCAGTGAGACTACTAACTGCTGTCCAGCGACACGCGCTGCTGGGAATCACTGGAGCAACTAACAGCACAGGAACCGCATTCTTGAAGACCATTGTGGGCCTCCCTCCACTGGAGCTTTACGTAATGGCGGAGGCTATGACTGCGATCCTTAGACTGAAAGCCAATAAAGTGTGATACCCCAATATTGGCATAGCTGGGCACACACTACGGGTACGGTACTGGACGGGCCTTTGCTGCAAATGCCAACGGACAGTACAGCACCTGAAATTATTTCACTGAAAAGGTGAAAACGTCAATACCGAACAGAGACCAGCCACGGGGTGACTTTGTTGCCTCTGCTAACTGGTTCACGGACGGATCCAAATCCAGTAAGGGCACAGGACCCGGTATTTGTTGACTGAGCCCAAGAGAGAGGATATCCTTAAGCCTGGGAGAGCATGCAACGGTCTTCCAGGTAGAAGTATTCGTTATTGCACCTTGTGCAGAACTGATTGCAAAGAGAAGCTTCATGAAGAGAAAAATAAACATAATGACTGATAGTCAGGCCGCTATCAAGGCAGTTATGAATCCTCCTACCAGGTCAAAACTGGTTAGACTGTAAACAGCACCTCAATACACTGGGACAAGACAACAAGGTATCTTTGATCTGAGTGCCCGGACATCAGGTTATTAGAGGCAATATAATAGCCGATGAAGTAGCCAAGGAGGGTTCTAGGAAACACTTCATAGGACTAGAGCCTGTATGTGGAATCACAAGGGATTCTATTGATTGTTGATTACTATCAAGGCAGGACAGTCTCTAATTATCCCTAACACTGCGGCCCACTTAGCCTATTGTGTTATTCCTGCCTTGATTCCGTTTTACTCAAACAGGTTAGTTCCCTCGATCAGGTTTAGAAGCCTATTTGGTAAATCTTTCTCCACTGGTAGATCAAATGCGCTTTGCAAAGTAACCCTACGTTGACTTAGTGCCACGCATTCGAAGATGATATGAAAGGCTGTTTCCTCCTCCTCATTGCAGAGTCTGCATAGGGGTTCATCTTTATAGATCCCCATCTTGTGCAGATGACCTCTTAGACAGCCGTGTCCTGTTAATAGACATGTCACTGCCCTAAGCTGAGTCCTGTTTAATGCAAGTAAGTCAGCAGTTAGTCGTTGTGACGGTCGTTCCATCATCCGTTTGCTGTGTCTTTGTCCAGCTACATGGTTCCAATTTAGTTGGTGTTGTTTTATAATCCACTCATTAATTGCACCACGTACTGCACTCTTTGTGATACCCAGACCTGGCTCCGGCCCGATGAATTTAATTTGGGAACCTTCCCTCGCTAGCTGGTCTGCGGTTTCATTGCCTGCTATACCCCTGTGTCCCGGCACCCACACCAAGGCGACCTTGTTGTCTCTGGACCAGGACAGTTAGGTTTTGCAGACACTCCCATACTAGTTTGGAGGCTATGTAATAAGATGCTAGAGCCTTTAAGGCTGCCTGACTGTCAGAGAGAATACAGATCGCCTGCCCTCGCGGTTGGCGGCGTAGACTCTCCAACGCACAGGTTTGTATAGCATATATTTCTGTTTGAAATACCGTTGTGTATCGCCCGAGTGGTTCACATACCTTGTAACCCTGGTTTTCCTCGTATACACCAACGCCAGAATTGGTGCCCGCCCTTGACCCATCTGTATACCGGTTTTGGGCGTGCGGTTTTCTCCCTTCACCATTTTTCCATTCATCCCAATTCAAGAAAATCTTGAAGGGTTTGTCATAGGAAATCCTGGTGATTGATGTGTCGCTCCCCATATCAAAGATTGGGTTTTGTACTATTGCTTCTATTCTGGTGTGCCCCAACCCATAGTGGGGTCTCCAGTTGCTAGTATTCCTTAGTCTGTATGCTCCCATTCTAGCCTCTCCCATGATAAAGATATCGAGGGGAGGCAAGTTTAGCATGGTTTCCATAGCAGCCGTCGGAATACTCTTGATAGCCCCAGTTATACATAGGCACGCCAATCTCTGAATTCTCGAGAGTTTAGTTATCACATGCCTCTGCTTAACTTTTGGCCACCAGACCAAGCAGCCATAAGTTATCATGGGTCTTACTACCATACTATACAACCAATACGTCATATGCGGTTTGAGTCCCCATGTTTTTCCAACTGTTCTACGGGTTGTTACTAACACCCTTTTACATTTGTCAGTCATTTTCTCCAAATGTGAATTCCAGTTTAGTTTAGAGTCCAAGATCACCCCCAGGAACTTGGCCTCCTGACTAATCTGTATAACCTTATTGTATAGAGTCGGTGCTCTTAGGCCTTCCAGCCTCCTTCTTTTGGTGAAGGGTACAAGTGCAATTTTCTCCGGGTTTACTCCAAGGTTCTCCCTCTTGCACCACCCTTCTACCATCTTTAATGCTCTTTGCATAAGTTCTGAGATTATGCTGGTACTCCCACCAATGGTGAGAATCACTATATCATCAGCATATCCCTGTGTATAGAAGCCTGCATTGTTTAGCAGAGCGAGCAGTTCGTCAATTACCATGTCCCACAGTAGAGGGGACAGGGATTCTATTAGAAGAGCGATTTGGTCTTGGTAAGTAAGGAAATGAAGGTCGACTGAGGGTCAACTCCATACTACAGCGCTAATAGGGTACGGGGACGCTAAGTTCTCTGAAAGCCTAATTAAACGCAATAAAAAACAAGTTAAGACCATTATTGGGTTGATAACTGGACAGTGTTCCTTAAGGAAGCATCTATACAACACGGGTCTGGTGAGCGAACCCGGGTGCAGGAGATGCGAGTTACAGGACGAAACAAGTTTACATGTAATCTGGATGTGTGGAATCGAAGGTACTCAGGCAGAAACATTTCGGAAAGGATCTACTGCTCCCTTCGAGGGTACTCAAGTTTCCAGTGGGGAAGTTACTGGACTTCATAGAGGACAGTAGATTTCTCAACTGGAAATGAGGGTCTCAATAGGGATGGTACAAATAGCACCCAGCTCAAGACTATAGGTATCCAACCCTAACTGAATAGATAGATAGATAGAACACCTGAAATTCACACTGTTGGGCACTCGAAACCACGGCAAGTAAGGAAATCCCGTTTTCAAGATAGATTTTCGGTGAATATTTGGTGTGGTGTCATTGACGACCGTCTCATCAGTCCGTTTATACTGGAAGAACGTCTCGCAGCCATTTGTTATTTACGTTTCTCAGAACATGACCTTCCAGTTTTACTGGATGATGTTCCCCTTAATGTAAGACAAGTAATAGATTTTCTTAATCACAATTATACAAACAGGTGGATTGGAAGAGGTTCGGCAGTTGCTTGGCCAGCAAAGTCACCAGACTTTCTTCCACTTGATTACTTCGTATGGAGAAGGCTGAAAGGTTTGGTTTATGCACAAAATGTTGAAACCAGCCTTAGTGCTAGAATTCTGGATGCCGCAGAAACTATTCGTTCTGATCCTGAGACTTTTAGCAGAGCTACCACTTTAATTTTAAGAATAGCTAGACTATGTATACAACAATTAGGTGGGCATTTTGAACAACTAAATCAATAAAGCGGCTTCTTTTTAAATTAATTATTGTTTGTATTAGTGGGGTTATCTAAAACTTCAAATGCTTGTAGGTCAGTTACGACAGAGTTTTGGTCATATGTTCATTAGACATTTTTCAATTGAAATTGCCTCAATAACACATCCTTAGGTTTTGACAGTCATGTAATAGGACACCCTGCATAAGGTGTGTATAAATTAGTGGATAATCTACACGTGTTAGATCTATTTAAAATGCAAATTCGATTTTAATTGCTTCCTCCTAACACTACTTTGCTTCACAATTAGTTAAAAATGTACAAGCAATGATAGATCAATTTAAAAAATGCAGGATTTTGTTGAAAATTTACTCCAAAAATGTTAATGGAACATCCTGTATATCTGTTGCGTATCGGGCTGTTTTCAATAATAATGGTGTTAGGATAAAAATTATTATAAATCGTTACAAATTTGAAGTGTCGTTTTTTGAGGTTCTTTGCCATTTTTTTAAATGAAAATGTTTTGTTTATTTAAATGAATCTAGAAAAGATTTTTTTTCGGTTTTGTAGCATTTTTAAAACTTAATAAAAATAAAATAAAATAAAATTATTTTTAGTTACTAATGACATGAACAAAATTATTATACATTATACATTTTTGTACGAGGTAAGAAATCATTACTTTGTAGGCGGAACTTCTTTCCACTGGAATGAGAAAATATTTGCAAAAAAACATCTTTCGTCGAGTAATCCGCAATATTTGCTTATTCAAGACGGCACAGAAAATTCCGACAACACTTTTACTGATATGATAAGCCACCTTCATAGCCTTGGGAAAAGGTCAATTCCATTTCAGGAGATAGCTATGGCTGTAGTTTTGGCATCATGTGAAAAAGATTGCAACCCTGATTTTGATCGAACAGGAACATTACTTAAAGAAAAAGAGCAAATAATTTTTACAAGTGACATTTTAGCTCCGGAAACGCAAACACAGGATTATAAAGCAGAAGACTTATCATCTATTATTGTTCCTGAAACAGTAGAAAATGCACTTCCTTGTGGGACAAATATGGATAGTGATAAAAGCAAAGAATCATGTGTTAGTAGCGTTAAACGGGAAGCCGAAGATTTAGGTAATCACAATAAAAAACCGAAATTAGAAGATACAGAGGAAAAAGAAACTTATTCGAACGTTTTTCCTGGTGGGTCTCGAGCAGAAAATAATATTGTAACATCAACGCAAAAACAAATTAGTCCGGATATTGTAAAGTCGTCTGAACCGTATACATCATTTAGTGAGAAAGACTCGCCTACAGATAAAAATGAAAAGAATTTTAAAAGAGCAGCACAAGAAGTAAATAGTAACGAAAAAAGAAGACGCTTAGATGAAAAGCAGATGAATATTGATGGATGGCTAACAGCTTCTAAGAATACGCCCATTGCAGGAGAAAATTCGAAATCTATTGATTTAACTTTAGATGATGAGGTAGTTATATGTACACGGAAAGAGAAAAATATTGCAGATGATTCAAACGTAGATGATCAAGTAAAGAAAAACAAGCGCCCTTTCTCTTTTGACAGGTAATTACAACTGCCTTTAGATCATTTTCTCAATTTTATATTGAATCAATCTTTCATCAATTTTGTAGATGTTCGACCGCATCTAAACCTAAACTCATTACTAAAATGTCGGAATTTCTTAAACCAACAAATCCTTCAGGCACTACTACCAGAGATACGATAGTAATAGATTTGGTAAGTTTTTGTATGTCCATATCTAAAAATTATAGCATGAGAATCATGTAACTGTTGCACGTGTATTATAAACTATTCATTTCCTCCTGAAATATTAATGTTATTGGGCAAATAATAACTTTTAAATAATAATTCTTATTGTATATGAGGTATTAGGGTTCAGTATTCAGTTTGACAAAAGATTTTTTCTAAATACTGCTCATAATTTTTCAATAAGTCACAGATAAAAAAAGTTCTGAACTCGATTTTTTCTATCGTACAATATTTTGTGACGCGCTTTTATACAGGGTGTTCAAAAACTGGTCGGATTTCCCCTCCGTGTATAATATTCATCAATAGACACAAAACATTCTCAAGAAACATTTGTTTGCCATTCACATACACAATTATTTTCTTTATATTTTTTGCTTACATATTCTTATTTGCCTAACGTTTGGTCCTTACCCACCGAAGACTGTATGATAGCAATAAACAACTTTATATTGCTTTTAAATATTTATTATTATTACGATAAATGTTACAATACACATTCTGTATATAAACTTGAAAATATGCTAGTGTATTATTTTAAGGATTCGCCATCGACAAGTGGGAAACGCTCTTGTGATAATACATCACCGAATAGGTCCGCTAAAAAACAAGTATTAATGAACCCTTTCTCACTAAAGTCAAAAGATACAAAAAATGATACTAATCGTTTCGAAAAGAACACCATAATCAAAGAGAACACGAAAACAAATAATCCCTTTCCATCTCTTAAAAAGTCCAAGCCGTCGTCAAATCAAGACACCACAAAAGAAGTGCAAAAACCAGTATCTGTACCTTACCGTTTCAATGTTACTGTTATTGATACAGAAATGGATGAAAACCATGGATGGTTATCTAGAAATTCGATCTTGAAAGATGAAGTAGATAACACATTTAAAATTTTCGACGAGACCATGCAGAAGTTTATGGAATCATTTAGAAACTGTATAATTGTGGAAAAACAGGATTTGGTAGTTAAGCGACCTGCTATAAGTAGCGAAACTACGACGAGTACGACTGCAAAGACTAATTTCAAAAAATTTAAAAAGGTGTGTAATTTCTTTTGACATAAATGATTACTTACATGATAATTGTTGATACTTTTTAGGTGCAACCATTACATATACAAACATCGATCATTCCTAGAGCTAGATATGTGGATACATTAAATAGTGATATTGAAGTTATGTAATTTTCAAAAATGTATATATCTTATAAGTATAATAAATTTAGTTATATATGTGTGGTTAATGTTCTATAGTAATCGGTTATAATAAAATTTATTGAATTTTGGAAAGTTTGAATTAATTCATACAGTAACTTCAAAAATTTTACCTCAATCAATTATTTGTTAGCCAGTATATTCGTCAGCTGAAAACATATAAGGACGTTGTGGGCCACTTAGCAAATTGACAATATTAAGCTACAGGATATACTCAAGCCATGCTCTTCCGTTAATTTCCAAAAAAAAATGTACACCTTTATCCTTGCAAGATTCGTACGAAACGAATATTTAATTCCCAAAGTCTATGTTGTATTGCAATAGGATCATATTAAACAGCTTTCAGACTTTTTTATTAAATTGTACTTGAATTTCATTTTTGACAATTGTTATAAAAAACATTGTTACAAAATGTGCAAAAATCATTTTTATGTTATACTTACGTGATTGTAGTATTACTGATGCATTTTTTAACGATGATTTTAGCCATTCCATGAACAAAAATGAAGCAAGTTATATTACTGCTCTTACTGTTATGGGAAAGTTCAATTGAATGATTTAACTTTTTCTAATTAAAACTTAAACAACTTCGTAACATTTTAGAATGTTATTAGTATCTCTTGTTCATGCCGAACGTGAATATCTAAATTGTGAGCAAAAGATATTGATAAAAAAAACTTGGCAAGTATACATTCCACAAGAGAGTCCTCCAACAGGCCCAGAAATTGCAGCAAATGTTTAGAAAACTTTTTGCTTGAGTCATATTCTTGTACAAAATACATCATCAATACAGGGTACAGGAATATCTTGTACTACTAAATAAATGAAAAGTGCAGCATTGTGCACGTGTGATTTCAATGTCAGCTTAAAACGTAGATGCAAGTGCAAGACGATAAGAAATAACTGAAACTAGAGTCTCTAAATAATTGTAAATGTAAATAACAGACAATATATTATATAAATTTATTTGTGTTCTTAAAATACATTTACTTTTTCTTGGCAGCGGTCTTTTCCGCTTTTCCACCTTTCTTTACTTTCGGCTTATCACCACCTTTTGCCATTTTCTTCTTCCCATAAAGTGCACCATTTCTGGAGGAAGCTTTCCTAATTGAAAAGAATGCCTGGGATCGGATCTTATTTCTCATTGATCTCGCTCTTCTTAATTTAAACCGATCGAAATCGCTTAATGCGGCCCTCTGAAAACAACAGTCAAATGTGTAATAAGCAACTTTAAAAAAAAAAAAATGTACGTTCAATACAATAGCGGACATAATTTCAGAAAAAAAGGTGGCTTCATATATGTATCAGCCGGCAATTCCTATCTACTATGCTCATCATGTTTAGGTGATAATGTATTATGAATGGCAAACACTTTGAACACTATATTTACCGTAAATTTTAATTTTATAAGAAAGAAGAATTTGATAAAGAAGTTATTTTTTTCAGTTATACCCACATAAACTAAACCCTACCGCTAACTTTTAATTTTTGGCTGTTTTCATAGTTCGATGTACAGTGAAATCTCTGTTAACGGACATATCCACTAGCCGGACGCTTCCTTGAATTTTCTATAATATTTATTAACAATTCAAACTTTATTGGCGAGACACTCCTTTGAACGGACGCGAGCAGTTTTTTATGGAACATTCTTTAACAAAACTCCTGTACGAACAGGGTGATATCATCGTTTATATTTGTGTTACAGAAGTATCTGCTATGTAATTCCCTACAGTTATGTGCACAGTAATGTGTAATGTAATCAATATAATGTCAAATAAACGAAGAAATAGAAGAACACTTCATCGCAAAGTGATAAGATGAACTAGTCAATCAATATGACAATAATCCGATATATACATCGGAGCTAGTTAAAGATTATCTCAAGGATAGCAAGATTCTAGTCCTTGACTGGACTGACCAGACTTGGACCCTGTCGGCAATACTAAAAAGGAAACGTTTTCGGTTCACGTTTTCGCAACAAATCATGCATTTTTGAATACACTTAATAATTCTCTATCATTGATTATTAGACAATACAAATATCAATACAAGAAGGTAAAAAAGAATGTTAAACAAAAAAGCTTCGGAAAGGAATAAGTTAAGTGTGTTTTATATGTCATCGTGATCTGATCATATTGAATTTCGTCTTTTGCAACGCTATTTTGTTTAATTTTCTTGTTCGAATTTTTATAATGATATTGTTTTAGCTGACTTTGCAAAAATTTGGATATCTGTCCTTAAATATTGTACAGGATGGCCAGATAAGAATGCAAAGTGCTGTATCTCTGAAACTATTCGTCGTAGAGACTTGGGGTAAAAAACATTATTACTAAAGTAGTCAAAAGACAGTGGAAAATATTTTCAGATTTCCAAGATGGTCGTCAGGGGGCGTAACCGGCATCTTAAACTTTAAAGTGATTTTTCACTGAAATCCACCCAAGAAATGTTACCAAAAAACATATGCTTTTTAAAGCTAAGCTTTAGTCGAGTAATTTTTGTTTAACACATTTTGACATACCTATCTATTACAATAAAGTGGTGGAGGGTAATTCAATGTTCTTTTTAAATAAACAGCTATAAATCCGAAACGTCTATACTGATTTTAACAAACTTGGTCTCATTGGAAAAAGCATTTATTGTTCCATCGAAGCTATCATACCTGTGATATGTCTATTTCTTAGTGATGCCGCTAGAGCGTGATAACAGAAAATTGCAAAATTCTCAAAAAATTAAGTGCAATAATGACTTTTTTTCATAATAATGTAACAAAGTGATAATAGGCTAGTGAAAACCGTATCTCGATATCTTATTCGTAGCCTGAAATATCGCAGAAAGGAGATATATCATATAATTTTAAAAAGACGAAACCGTAAAAGATAGAAGCTAATATGTCTAATAATCAATGATAGAGAATTATTAAGTGTATTAAAAAATGCCACCAGTTTTGAATGATCCTGTACATATTATAGCCTTTGATGACGGCGAAATATCAATCAATTAAAAACATTTTATTTCAATATGTTTTTATTGAAACTCCGTTAATATCAATGCGTAAAATTGGAATCCTATTTACCAATGTAGATGTACAACGGGAACGAAACCAATGCTGTATTTTTTGTTTGCATCATATAGGTCCACAAGGTTTTACCTTCCTAAGTCATTTATCTTTATCTAAGATTTTAGAATATGGCACGAAAAACTATTACTTAACTATGTACAGAAATATATTACCTTCTCTTTGGCTTCCAATTTTTTAGCCCACATTGAATCGGACCATTTTTCATTAATTTTTGCTTCCTTCCATGCTTTATGAACAATACGAGTCGATGCAGTATATGGAAATTTAACTCTAAATTTTGTTAAATGTAGTTGATTAAGTCTGACTTGTTGCCGAGGGACATTACTTCCAGGACCATCAATTAATACCTACAAAAAAAATATTTCATATTCAATATTTTTCTTTAAAATATTTCTAGTTCCAAATAAAGTTTAATTATATCAGATTAAGATCAACTTCAAATATGTATCAGTCGGCAATTCCTATCATAGTGAAGGTTCATCATATGTATATTTTTTAGTAGATTGTTTGTGTATTACTGGTAGGTATTAGGTAGTTCTAAATGATTCTATCTTAATATTGTCTTCAACAAATACTGAATTACATTATTTACAGTATTCTATTCACAATATAGATTATATTGTACAGGTTATAATGTTATAAACGTACCCTTGTTTGGTCAATGATATCTACAATGCTTGCAAGTTTTCCTTTTTGAGGTCCATCCGCAATGAGGGCAATTCGCCCCGTTTCAACAAACCTTCTGAACGGCTGAAATAAATAAATATTATTACTAAACTGTTTCAAACATAGTCCATGTGGATACAAGATTCTTCAGTTATAAATATATTTAAAATTCGCTTTCGATTTCTGAAAAGATATACTGAAGCATGAATTCTAGTAATATTCATATCAGTAATTATTTATAAATGCTTCTTATTATAACGAAATTAATATTATAACGAAACTTAGAACTCACCATGTTAAACGGAAGTTGAAGAAGAGTTAAAATAGGGAATTTGTTGTTTGACGTCTGCGCGGATGTACCTTTCAATTTTATCAATATAAAAATTGAGGCTCTTAATATAACAATTAATGTTGTTAATTTACAGATATAATTTCAACAGAAATGATAAAAAATATTTTCGAATATTAGCTTTGTTGCCTATATTAATAGAAAACAGTTCATATTCATTCAAATTCTATTATGAGATAAGTTTTGATTCACATAGTATTCCAAGATTACAATACAAAATAATCTGTCATTTGCCAAGTTCATCAGTCAGTTTCCCTTTTACTGGTGGTATTTTTCCGTTTATTGTATTATTTAAATAATTCTAAATATATTTAAGAGAGTGTAAAAAATATTAATAAGATGTAAGTTAATTATTCAAAAAACAGAAGTATGAATGTTATGTGTCCATTGCAATTTTAACCCTAGATATTCGTATTTTGACGTTTGATGTTGCGTTTTGCGTCCGTGCAGTGATACATGATCCTGACATATGGTACAGTAACTGTCATTTAAGTAGTCAATCTTTAACAATCTGTTACAAAGAAAGCAGTAGATTGTTAATTAATAAACCAAAATGAATGACGGTGCTTATAATACACACAGTTATATCTCATGTGAGTAAAATACTATTACTTTAATCGATGTTTTTCTATATATATCTTTCAGCACGTTCTACAATGAACAATATGTTTGTAAATCCCAACTATTTCTTTGAACATAATACACTTCAGGATACTGGAAGCGGACAAAGAAATAGATTTGTTTATGTAAATCAAAATTTTATAAATTTGAACTTGACATCTAAGCCAAAAGTGTTAATTAATCCAAATTTTAAGCCAACGGTGCATATTAATCCGAAGTTTCAGAATCCTTTGAAACCTTCCATACATGTCAATCCAAATGTTATAAATTTAAAAACTACTAAATCTGTGATAACATCCACAAATCAAGATTGTACTACGATTAGTTTAAAAGATAAAAATACTATTAAAGTTGAACCTCTAGTTTCCACAAGGACAAAGCTCATCAGGGTATCAAGTGGCCAAAATTCACAATTTGTAAAAAATGAGAGAAGACAATCTTTACATACCAAATATAAAATAGTACATTGTAATGGTGATATTAAAAATGAGTTTAAATCACAAGAGAATTACTTGAAGAATAGATATAAAATTGATAAAAATGTTTTACCCACAAAGAGATCTCCAAGGAAAGAAAATCTAAAGTCAAAGTATAAGTTACAAAATGCTTCTGTAAATAAAAAAATGTTACCTACAAAATATGGAAGAGTATCTCAATCAAAATATATTAGCATTAATGGCACGTTATACAAAAAAACACCAAACGTGTTGAAAAAAGCCGATTTATTAAAAATAACAACTGGTAAAACAAACATTAGTAGAAATAATGTTTTATTGATCAGAGGTCAATTGTACAAATTGGATCACCGACAAAAACGACTGAAAATACTTTCATTATCAAGTTGTACACCGAAACTGAAAGGAAAAGAAAGTCCTGTGGCATTAAAACAAAAGAAATTATATAAACATAAACTAAATAGTAGTAAACAACGAATTAGTTTGAGGTAAGATTCGATCTACATACAATAATAATTAATTTATATTTTTCTATCCTAGTGATTTTAAAAATTCAGCCAATAGAATCTTAAGGAATAAAATGAGAAAATGTAATATTCCATGTCCAATGTATCGTAAATTTGGTAAATGTAAAGCTAATGAGATGGGAAAGTGTATAAGAGTACATAACCCACATCAAATATCACTTTGTACAAGGTAAGTATTACCAAATATAATACTAGTATTAATATAGTCAAAGAAGTGTAGTTCCATTAGGGAAGTATAGAGCGGCGCTACCGTATGCTTAGAGCCGGGAGAGTTTTAAAGGGGAAGAGCAAGAGACGCACGCGAACAACTAGCGGACCAAACGAATAATTGCATTCAGTAGTTGGTTAGTAAGCGGCTAGGTGCAGTCCGTAGAAAAGTCAGTCGATTTAGCTACAGGCGTATACGCATCTAATAGTGAATGTTCTCTCTGATACTAGTTTCAGTATGTTTATATAGATACTTGTGTAACACACTTTAAGTATTTCTAGCTTGGGATAATTTTCAATTTTCTTGTTTCATTTACTATTTTCGTATGGGATCAGTGTTTATTTTCGTGTTTGTTACTTCTTTTCGTATTTTCTTGATAGGGTTGTTTAATTTTTGCATTTGTGTGAATATGTACCTCCATTTATTGCGAATACTCGCAGCTGACGATGTTTATTTTGCTGAATAAATAGTATTTTCTAGGCATTAATTTAGGTTTAAGATTTTTTATTTTAAATATCCCTACATATATCTAGGTACAGTAGCTTTTCCTTACATTGCATTATTATTAAAAGACATAAATTTGTTTAGAAATGGATAGTGAAACAAAACATAGAACTGTACGCTATTCATATGAAGGGTGTGATACGACATATAAAGATCAACATATAAGAAGATTTTGTTTCCCGGTCACTAATTTAGACCGCTGCACGGTGTGGTTGCAAAATTCGGAAAATCTGGAATTGATAGATTGTCCTCAAAATATTCTTAGAAATTATTTCATATGTGAGAAGCACTTTTCTAATGATTCGTTTGCAAATGCCGCAAAAAAGACCCTTAATAGAAATGCTGTACCATTGCCCAATAATTCTACCTTTAACTGCGCAGCACCTACCCCCAATAAAATACCTTGTAGGAGCAATATGACAAAAGTTGAAAAACAATTGTTATGTTCAATAACTCTTACCGAAAACATAAAATTTACAAATTTTCCTCAAAAAACATTTGCAAACTGTAGTAGGGATTTAACTTTTGATTGTGATTGCAAGCGATCTACGGAATCTGAAGATACTATAAATAACAACACAATTATAGAACAAGTAAAATTTTGAAAAAGTTTTCATGTGAAATTTGTAAACAAAATAATGAAAATGTTAACAAATATATAGAAAACCGCCACGAACTCCTAATATTTTTAAAGGACTACGGTATTACAGAAAAAGAGCTGAAATATTTAAAAAAGCCCAACGAAAACTTTGCTGACTTTGTTCACACAGTGCTCTTATCCTTTGAAAATGTATTTTTTCACAATTTCCACAGAAATGACATACTTTCCCTGCTATGTCACAATGCAGTACTAGCCGTTGAAAGCAAAAATCCCAATTTATACGATAGCCAATGTAAAGATCATTATGAGTACGGTATTAAATGTTTGTTGAAATTAAAATTATTTAAACATTGCAAGTGGGCCAAAGAAAGTACAGATAAAATGTGTACAAAGAAAAAAATTAGTATATTACAAAATAAGTAAAAACTTAATGAAGAGAAATATACCATGCATATCAAGCGCTTTCTTGTTAATAACAGATTTAAATTTGGTACCTAATTTTAATCTTCATACAACAGATTTCTTTTAAACTTGGAATTCTTGACCAACAAATAAAATTTCTGTTAATGCTTTATATCACATTTATTTTGACCTGTCGGGGATTGTTTGTCCCTTTTGTGAAGGTACTAAAAATGTTTTAACAAAAATGTTCTGTGCCCGGCCAACTGGATGTAAGTTAGATATTTGTTAAATTAAATTCTAAATCTACAATCTTTAGAGTAAGTGCGAAACACAGTACAATTAATTTACGTGAGATTTGTTGAAGATTTGTTTAAAAGTTATTTTATGACTGCTAATCCAGGGATGTGAATATAAAATGTTGGATTGGATGTTTGTTTTCTAATGTAATTTTAGTTTTATTTTTGTAGAATTGCAGTAATTTTTTTTTTGATAAATGAAAACATCGATCTACTTTATTGATACTTTACTGATGACGCTCCTATTGTATGGTGGGAGTATCTGAATAATCATTTAAAAATCTAGCGGAGTGAGTAAGCTTTTGTACCAATCTATGAATATTTGTAAGTCTTTGTTACTAATTTTAAGATCAACGAAAATAATGGATTTAGTTTGTTGCTGCTCTTATTAACTTGAATTCTGTTACTGAATGTGTTGAAATAATTTAAAACGTCGATGTCTTTATTTAGCGGTACTATATACTGAAATGCAGTTATCGTCGTTACGAATATGTTTTTAAAATTTCTTTTTCTAATTCTTCTACAACTAATTCGGCATTTATTTATTTAAGAAAGTTAATTATTAATAGATTAATAATGACTTAATTAATAGTGCGCTCTTCAAATTTCACGTGCATTATAACTTGTTAATTCTTTCTTACATGCTTGAAAGACTCTATATATAAATGGAAGAGTTGCATAGAACGTCCTTGTCCCGTCCGTGCAATTCAGCGATACCGCAACCTTTAATATTCTCTTCTTTATACTGATAATGCGAAACATCGCATATTTATTTACATACCTATGTCTCGTCTTTATAGACAATATTTGTCTGGTCTCACGCATCTGCTAAATTCAGCTGTGGGCGGCATCTATACTTCACTTAAAGAACTATTCTTTACACGTATATATATTCATATAGTATTTGGTATTACTATATGACATTTACAAATATTTCATATTCATTTTTGCCAAGATTTAATATAATTTTATATAAATAGGGTTTTCTTTTTCCTTTTATATCAATCTATTTCAATATTTCATATACCCATCTAGCATAATTTTGGAGGTATTGAACATTGTTTCCTATGATGTATATGAGTTGAATGAGAATACATATACTTAATAATATTAATTTCTTTATATAAAACTTTACACAGGTTACTTACATCCAGAACTTAGATTATTTATTCTATAATATCTTGGATTTTTGTGTTTTTAATACAAACTACTGTGAGGAATCACAAAAATAACATTTAGTTGAAAACTTGGCGAATAGTGCCGAGATTTTACGTGAGAGGAGTAGTAGTTTGATAACTTTAATATTTCTTTCCAGCTATGTAGGTGATCTGAGTTAAAAATGCAATTAATAAGAAAAATCAAGTGAAATCTAGCATAGTTAGAAGCCAGAGATAGTTATCATTAAGGTTTGAGCATATTTCATATTTGGGAAAAGAGTGGAAGTGATTTTAACGAAGATTTCAACGTGCTATTAAATAGCATTTCTATGCTCTCACAGCCAGGCTTTTGCTGTTTAGATTTTTTATAATATTTCTAACCTTATAGCTTCTTCTATTACATGATTATTCCGTGGTTTATTTATCTTTGTCATCGTTGTTTAGCCTCTCTGCCTATTATCGTCTTTCGTTAATTAAAAATTTCCATTATTATATTCCTATTCCTGTGTTACAAAACTACCGTCCTTTCCAGAAATTGTACAAGTTCAACTTTTTTAATTAATTGGTCTTTACATAATATGCTGAACCACACTTCATATATCACATTCATAGGAACATACAAATGTTCATTTATTATATTTTATATATACTTTAAAATACAATTTCTTACATATATTACAGGTTTCTTCAGGGAGCATGTTTCAATTCCAAATGTTTATTATCACACAAGGTTTCTCCAGAGAAAATGCCAACTTGCAAATACTTCTTGGAAGGATTATGTACAAAAGAAGATTGTGTTTACCTGCATGTGAAGATCAGCGCTAAAGCAGAGATTTGTAAGGATTTCTTGGAAGGTTATTGCAAGAAAGCAAAAGAGGTGCATATTTTAATATAATGAAATGATTTAAAGCAGTGTATATTAAAGCTTTGTCGAACTTTTTAGTACACATGATACTGACAAAATTGTTATTTTACGATATATCGAAGTTGTTTGATTATTGCAATAATATGCAATGCTACTGAAAATTTATGTATTTATATCTTTTTGAAATTGAGGTATCTATCGAGCAGATAAAGGCTTTGTTTTAAGCGAATTTAATTACTGTGAAGAAGTTCATCAAAGCAATAGTTTTTTTCCTTAGAAAAATGAAATTCGCTTTATAGAAATGTCCGTATTTAATTGATGAACGTTCCCCATTTAAAAATTCAGATTTAATTGCTATATTAGTGAAATTAAGCAATATTTAAAGTAACGAATTTGCAACCACCAATACACTATTTTATATAATATAATATAATTATAAAAAAATTTTCAATTACAAAATCATGTATATGGTCGCAACCTTAGGGCTGCGCGTACAGTGGGGAGTGGCGAGAAATTCTCTCCAGAACGGTAAATTTTGTTTGAAATTTCGATGCAAGATTAAAAAAAACTACAAAAATAAGCGACAAAGAAAATTACAGTAAATTACCTTGTTGCCGAATTACTGACGGTTCTAATTTAAGAAAAGGTAGTAGAAAATAAATCTTAAGGTTACGATTTGCATCGAAACTGAACTTAAAAACAGTTTTTTTGTACTAGTTTTTCTTACATTTAAAAAATTGGAAATGTCATAGTTTTTGTAATTAAAAAAAATGTACATTATTAAAATTTCTTAAAAGAGTTCCGCGTCACTCCCTATTGGTCGCGCAACCTTAAGCAGACATGCGTAGACCCTCTTCTTAATAGACAAATTACGAAGATTTTAGTCGAATGTGATTACGATGAAGAAAAGTGTAATAAATACGATCATTATAAATGTTCAATGTTTTCTCTATAATTCATTTATATTAAGTGAAAATTTATAGTAGTACCTATCAGATATTTGGTAATATTATTGCTATAGCTGTGGAACACGTTTAATAAAATTCTATTCTTTAGTATAAAAAAGCATGATTCGATTTAGATTGTTTGTATGTACGTTGTTCATTCGGAACGTAACTTAGGCGAAAATCGGGACTCTAAGTTGCATATGCCCGATCAGGAATAATTCAAGAATGATAAATTAATACCTTCAATGTTAAATGTTGTCATAATATGTTTTGCTATGTTGTAGTGTTTGAAGCGTCACCAATTTTTGTGTCCGGACTATGAAAAAAATGGATCTTGTCCAAGAAAAAGATGCCAATATCCTCATGGAGATGTGGTAAGAAAAACAAAATATACGAACAAAGTTGCAAAAGAATTAATATAAAGAAAAGGACGAATAAATTAGACAAAGAAATAATTAAATCAGCAAATGAAATTGAGCATGATAAAAATGTTAGATATTATGTAGAAAATTCGGAAGAAATTAAAAATATCGCTGTAAGTAATTCAGTTCCTGAAGTTGTGGAGAATGAAATGACAACAAATGAGTTTGAGAGCAGCAGTAGTAATTTAAACTTTTTAAAACGGCCTCAGTTAGGTGTTTTACCTTCTTATATTCCTTTTGGTGAAACAAAATTAGTACCTTGTGAAGGAGCAACTTAGTTGTATTTTATTAGTATTGTTTTTGCAACTTTCAATGTACTATATTTATATACATATTTTATTATTGTAATTATAAAATTATATGAGAATAAATAAACGGATTTTTATGTAAATGTTTTTGAATCCCCTTATAGATTATATTCTTCCAATCAGCAATCCAATATTAACAGAGTAGTAATTTTAAAATATGAGAGTCATATAAGGTGTTTTTAGTTTCTGTCACATTACAAACTTTCAATTATTATTGGTTACCTTGCCTAATAAGAAAGCTCGTAAAATGGATTTTCTAGTGACTAGAATCTTATTTGATAGCTTGAAAATATAGAGGAGGTTTTGGGTTGATAGAATTTTGCTTTCAAGAAATATTAAATGAAATGAATATTCATCTTTCTGTTGTTAAAGTACGAAATCTTAAAGAGGCTGTTAAAAAAGTAATTTTGTTTTTCTTAGTATACGTTGTTTGCTATAGAAAATTGTTAACGATTTTTTTTTGTGATTTTAACGGGTAGCAAAAGCCGTATGACTTGCATAGGCTAGATTAAATAATCGAATTATAATTTACTTAGTAGTTAGTCGGTCGCTGTAAGGTTGACATTTTGTAATTGTTAGATGCACTGATGACTAGACTCGGCGAAGCAGATCAAGTTTCAGTGCAGTGCGGAGAGAAATCAAGAGGGGTGACTGCGTGGCACGGAAACTCAACCGTCCGTATCAAAGCACAACTTGTTTAGTATAATTCCACTGGTCGTTGCAAATGCTTAGCAGTACGCACATACTTAGAAAATTGATTGTGAATTCATGAAATGTTAAAATGCAATACAATACTTAAATATATTAGTTTCAAATAAGACATTGTTTAATACATAATTTTCATACTATTAAGACAATGTTAATTCTTGTGAATAAAGTCATTGCTTTGGAGGAATGGAAAAGTGAAAATTGTATAAATGAAATAAATATATAATTCAATTAACAACTAAAATATATAAACTCAAAAACAAGAACTTTTGATGCATATCTACAGCAAAAAACAATATGGTAGAATGTAATACAATCATGTTATTTTGTACACTTTGTATTTATGTCATTTCTTATATCTGTATATTAGCTGCCAGTTGGTTGGGTGATTGTATGCTAGTAATATAGGACAATGCAGAAGTAATGAATATGAATATTTGTCAATTTCATTTGATATAGTAAGCCACATTAGGAGCCAATTTACCATGTCTTCTTTTTTCATATTTAAGGGATTCAATCCTGAAATTAAAAATAAGTTTATATTTTTATACAAGATATGTTCACATTACCTCTCATTAGGCAGGCATTTCTTAATGCTTCAGTGGGCATATTTTCTAATCCTCCTTCTCTTAATATTGCTCTATCTATTGCTAACAGAATAGCAGCTCTCTCAGCAAGTCGTGAGCGCCTAAACCAAAGTCTATGCATATCGTGCATTAATAATAAATGTTTCTGAAAACAATCGCTTGACAATTTTGGTTTTATATTCTATTTTACAGTCATACCACGTGATTACTTTTAAATAAAATAGATGAAATGGTTTTCCCATGAATAACTTTTTACAAGCAAGAATTTCTTCTGTAGTAGGATGCGAACCACTACCTAATGATGCCAAAATAGCATTCCATTTATCATATAACTGATTGTCTTTTAGTTGCGGTAATGGTGCTTGTAGATGTCGAAAAACCGGCCGATTATGAATCAATCGCTGTTGCAGAATTGTTATACGAAATTCTGCTTTTTGTTGTAAATTCCAGAAATGAGAACATAGTAGGTGTCTTGGGAAAAAATAAGCAAGAGGAAATATCACATAATTTGCAAATGGTAATAGGGATAGTACTAATATAGGGGCTACTTTAACCATATCCTTTGGCATTTGATAATATAATTCTATTTAGGATCTAGTTAAATCCATTAATTTATTTTCTTTTTTATTTAATGATCTGACTATTTTCAAATAATCTTTTACATCTTTATAAAATAATTTTATCCCATCCATAAACATCCTATAAACGCGCACAGCGCTAGGAAATCGTTTTTCCATCGCAGTTTCATATTTCATAAGAAATTCCACGTATCTATTCACTATATAAAACCTAAATTTTTTGCTTCATCTCTTTTGTACAGAGGTTTTGATGTTTTATTTGTAGTGCTTACATATCTGAAATAACAGTAAAAACAATCTGTAATTTTATGTATTTCCACTATATTCATTTACCTTTGAGATGAAAATTTCGAAGACGTCAATATACAAGACAGTCTCAGTGCCATTTTTATTTCTGTGGTTCTTTTATATTTTGACTTAAGACATATTTACTAATATTTGTACTAACACATATTTTGTTAATAAGTAATCGCTTATCCTTCAACATTCATTTATAACAGTTTGTTTTTAAATATAAAATTAGAGGTTATAAGAATGACAATATTGCAGAGTACCAACTGTTTAATCACATCCAAGGAGCATATCATATAAGAGTGACGCATTCCACGTTAAAAATTGGACCTTTACGCTAGCACACTCTGACGGGCATATGGCGTACTAAATTCGTAAACAACCACGATGGCGGCATTTTTAAATTACTACAATATTTTCTTTTGGTACTAAATATGCTCTAAATGCGTGTTTCGATCTTATTTGATCTCATCAGTGCGATATATCTATAAATATAGAAATCACAGACACGTATTTACGTGCATATAAATAAAAATTAATTGAATAACTTAATTTGTGTCTTAGACATGCATAAACTGCCTAACCTTTCTCGAGTTTCGATTCTTGGATCTATCATTAGAAGACCGACAAATATCATCATGAAATTTCCTGATAATTTAACTCATAGATATATTTAATAATTGTTCTTGAACTAAAGGTTGATCGCTGTTAACACAAGTGTACCATGAAAAACTAACCTTTCGCAAAGTTACCAACATTTTTTTCTGAATAGAATTTACATGATCAAACGATTTCAACAACACAACCATTCTATCGTAAATGTTATTAATATGTAATACCAAACTAAGAGTGGGATAAAGAAAATTAAAAGTATGATGGAGTTCTACATTAGCAAAAAATGAAGAAGATTTACAAACCTCACCTTCACGTAAATTAAGCTTTCTTAGAAAGAATTCACATATGTATGTACATAAGGTGACAACTTGATAATTTAAATCATTTTCATCATTACTTGGAACATTTAGAGAAGAATCTTCTAATTCATTCTTATTGAACGTACTATTTCTACCACTTTCAGGTTCAATAGAAGTCATAAATGATTGTAGATCAGATATGTCCACTATCTTGCTCACAATTGAATCCGATAGAATGAGAAGACACAAAATTATTTAAAATACCAGTTTTAAAATTGGCAATAAATTGATGAAAACTTGGATTTGTATTAAGACCATAACACTGACATAATACACCAAGCAGATTCTCTAAGCGATCTTGATTAATGATCTTGTTTGCAAGTGTCCAGTTTATTGCACAAAAAAATAAAACCTCGAAGAATATGAATCCAACTCACTTTCACTGGTAGTGATTTTATGACAGTACTGTAGGTAAGTTTCAAGTACGGTGTGCTACTTAAACTTACGTAACTTTCAAATTGATAGTGCTCAATTTTTTCAAGGCTTTCATACTACAATTTTAAGTATTCTGATTTACAAGTAACACAACAAGTCTATGATTGGAGCCTAAATCTGCATAACTTAGAACTTTGAATAGAGTTTAACCATACCTGTTTTCTATCATTAGAAGGGAGGGTGCAAAAATGTCTAAAATATTGAAATAATATCAACTTTCGCAACCTGGAATTTTACATTTGTATTTGTGTACACTTGAAAAAGTCTTAAAAATAAATTTTTACCTAATTATTACAATGAATTATTATTACTCCAGCAACAATTAATAAAATAAAACAAGTAAGAATAACAAAACTTACCCAAAACTTGTTACTGTTTTCTTTATAACTGATATAACCTCACAAAATAATTTGTAAACAGTACTAATTTGTAGATATTTTCGTTACCATGCACTGTTGCCATATCGTACACTTTTATAGCTAACCATATTTATTGAGATTTCTTGTTAATAAGAACAATAAAAAAACGTTTTTGTCACAATAACGCTAAAAACTTTCTCATTCTTCATATTAAAATCTTCTTTGATGTTTGATTATCATCCCTTTAGATACAAAGCTTACAAAGATTTGGCAACAATACAATATTTAGTACTCCATATGAATCACATCTTGCCCGAAATTTCAAATTTGAACGAAATGCCCGTGATCACATCGCTCAAAAATATTTAATGTAACTAATATTACCATAAACCAACCAAGTTTCATTTGAAAGTTACTATTATTTTTAATTTTAATATTCAGAAAATAGTAACAGTGTTCGTAAACCAAATTTACGAACATCGTCATTGTTGAGATCATATTCTGCGCTTTTGCTGTTTTAAATTTATGCATTTTTTTGAGTTCAAAATTTGGCGCGTAAACAAGGGAATTGTTTAAAACCAAACACGTGACCTTCGACCATTAATTGGATTGTTATTAGCGCGGCAATTTTAAATATGGAATAACTAACATTATATCTGTAGGATAATATGTCTATAATCTACAACATTTATCTCTAAATAATATAAATTAGCAACGAAATGTAATTTTCTGTATCTCGTGTAAACCTATAGAATGTATTCACCAACACCAAATCTGTGACCCAGCCTACTGCAAATACATATTATCTGTCTATATCTGTGCTAAATAGTTTCTTGTTTGCATATGGCAAAACCTTGTAACTATCTTGTAACTGAAACATATACGTATATTTCGAATCTTTTCTTCGCGCCTTGTTAAAAAAATAGGGTCTCATTTTTTTAATACACATATTTTTAAAAATACGATTTTTATAAAGTTCTGGAAAGGACAATTAAGAACTAAATTCATTAAATTCAATAATATTTACACCGCGGATAAAATCTAATTCACATTGCTTTCCTTTGTTTATTTATCGTGTAGTATTATTTTGACTACAATAATCACCCAGGTAGCACGAAAATGTTTTTAAAAACGTTAAATAAAGGTTACTTGCAACGTTCAACGTTTATAAACGTTACAATAACGTTGCTTAAACGTTACTCACTAAACGTTAATGTAACGTTAAAAAGATATCATTATATTTAGTTACTTTGACGGTAAAAATATAAGGTGTTAACACATGTTTGACATGTATAATCTTTTTACGTTGATGGAGTTAGTTAGTTTACGTTGATGGAGTACGAATTTACATCATATTCTTCACTTTACTGCTATTCATTTAATTCGGATATGTTACATATTTTTTTAGTTTCGTTGTTATTAGAAACTAAGCTATGGCAACTAAGTGGCGTCAAAATTTAATGTATCGTATTCCTTTATAAAAGTATTTGTGCATTTTCCAACGTTAATAAAATGTTTCTCGTGTAACGTTTAGAGAACGTTTATGGAACGTTAAGTTATAACATTTTATTTTTGTGACATTAAGACGTTTCCTAAACGTTATATAAACGTTTTTGCCAGCGCTTAGGAAAACTGTTTAAAACGTTTTACAAACGTTACATGCTACTTGGGCACTGAATTATGTCGTTGCAGATATTGGGAATTAATTAAACTTAACTAATCAAAAATGTAAAAATTCCAGAATACCAACATGATTTCTTCTTTCCGCCATTTATGTTTGGAGTACCACACTAAAGTAATCAATTAACAAATTAATTACACTGTATTCGTCAAGTAATTGTACTCACTTTACTGAATGGACATTCCGAACTGAAAAATGTGCATTTACATAATTGGAAAAAGATGGTACATATAGCAGTATACAACACGTGGAGTATCCAATTAACTGAATTAATAAATCCATTACCTAACTTAGTAGTTTATTTTTATATGAAGCGTAAAGAATTGTGTAGTTGAAAGCAAATTTTGTATGGATATTGATTTTGTCGATGTTGGCAACACTCCTTAAGACTGAATTTCAATAAAATATAAGATTGGCAACATTGCTGGGTTGGCAGTACATCGCCTATGTTTAAAATATTTATAGAAATTAGGATCTGTAGAGTTAATAACAATTATAATCGCATTAAAAATAAGAGGAACAAAATTTTATCATACATATATACATACAAGAACGCAAAAAAGAACAGGCATTTGTTTATTTATCTTTAACATCATGGCTTGCTCTCTAAAACATCTCAAGTTTATTTTAGTATAACGAATGCGTTCGTGTAGAGTACGTCACTGCGTTGCGACCTTAAAATAAAACAATGTTTTGTAAGTTTTTGTTGAAACTTGAATGTAATAAGCCTTTTACGTCTATAATTTTTTTATATTAGTAAATGCATTTTATTAAGAATTGTTTGATATCTGTGGAATGTATGAATTTTAAAAATAAATTACACGGTTAGCTAAGACATAAATCGCACATTTTTATGTAAATTCCACCTCACAAATATGTAAGTTAAATCAATGAAGATGCGGTTGTTTCGACCTATATAATTTCCCCAGATCGTATTTCTATTTTAATAACTATAAAAGCAATATTGTGTATTGAATGTTTATAGATATAACTAGTTATCATTATTATAAATTAAGATTTAATGATATCACTGAAACGTAATGAGAAAAGCAATAAAAGTGAAAATGTACTGAAGTGTTATTGCGTCATTACATTAAAATATTAGTGTTACATATCGATCGGGGATGCTGCATAACCTTGGTCTTGCCCTCGCTTTTGCTACTGTTGTATTCTTTTGGTAGCGTTTTGTCCTCGTTTTTTAATTTTTAAACTAACGATTATTATGTTTGACGAAATATTGCTCAAAGAGAAATAATATGAAAGAAGTAGAATTAACAAATAATTTCTATTGCATCAATTCATCTTCATTGCAGGATAATTAATAAAAATTTAAAAGAATGGTCGTAGAAATTTTGGACGAGGATCATTTTGCAATTAGTGCGATAGTAACTGTAATGATGCAAATAATATTTTTTACTGTGGCAGCAACTTTCCAAATGGATAAGGTGACCGATTTTGCAGGAGGGATAAACTTTATGATATTAGCATTATTAACATTTTTTTGGGACAAGGTGATAAGGTAAACTAATAATTATTTATTAAACATCAGTAAAGGGAAATTTTTTAGAAAACTTACGATAGTAGACAACTTATGGTAACAGTATTTATATGTCTTTGGGGAGCTAGATTGTCTGGATATCTTTTGTATAGGATTCTAAAGATAGGAAGGGACAAACGATTCGACGACAAGAAAAGCAATGTAATAAGATTTGCGATTTTTTGGACATTTCAGGTAAGCCTACTTTTAATAGCTTTTCAAAGGCAACATTTTATTGACGTCAAACTTATGACGTAATCTTCAGATATACAATTTATCTTTTATGTTCCCAAACATTTGTGTATGTGATAAAAGTAATATTGAACGCTCCCTGAAGAATAATTTAAACTTTAGGATGTTATATATGTGTATGTATATTAGTATTTTTATTTTTTTTACAATATTCTCAATTTCAATTTATGATGATACATTGAAACAATTGCATTTGTTTTTAAATTGGAAATGATTCAAAACTAAATTTATATTCTATAGAATTTTTTTTTTTTTTCTAAAATAAGAATTAAATGTGAAGCTTTAATATGTTGGAAAAGAATACTACGAAATTATTAATGTCTCATTATTTGTCAAAGTTTGTACAAGACTGTATTTTCCCGAAAGTTAAGAATAGCTCTTTTTTGTATCTCGGATTGAGGTATACAGAATGGCTGGTAAATGAAATGGTCATACTTTACAGCGTGGTAGTAAATACGTTTGCAATAGATACGGCCTAATTTGCTTTATCCAAAAATCATCCGTTTTTGAGATATCGTGACTTTTTTGTTGTTTTCGAAATTTACTACTTACTCTCACTCAAACTTAAAATTTACGAAAATACGAACTTTTTCTCAATCTTTCAGTTTGTTTGGCTAGAGGACATCTCAACACACATTATCTATCGGTGACAATTACGTTAAATACTTGGACAAATTAAAAGAAAAAAAATAAAACTTCCGCTTTTGATGAATCTGTAGACACAATCGCCATCTTTGTGACTATTTATTTAGCGATTGTGTCTACAGTTTCATCAAAAACGGAAGTTTTCATTTTTTTTTAAATTTGTCCAAGGATATTAACGTAATTATCACCGATAGATAATGTATCTTGAGATGTCCTCTAGCCAAACAAACTGAAAGATTGAGAAAAAGTTCGTATTTTCGTCAATTTTAAATTTGAGTGAGAGTAATTAGTAGTGAACTTCGAAAAAAACTAAAAAACAACAATATCTCGAAAACGAATGACTTTTGGATAAGGCAACTTGGATTGTATCTATTGCAAATGATGTCTACTAACACGCTGTAAAGTATAACCGCTTCATTACCAGTCACTCTGTATCTGTAAATGCAAGGTGTTCATACATGATTTAGAATAGTATCTATATGATTAGTTTTTCAAAATTTTCGAATACATATGCACCTATAATCCCAGGAATGTTGATTTCTAAGTAATTTCAATTATCTGGGGAATATTGTCTATACTTTATCCTGAATAATATAATAATAAAAATGAAAATCTGTATACCTCCTGTTGCATTCTTTATTTATCATAGCGATATTTTCAGCTAACGAACATTGCGTTTACGTGGACCTTTAAAATTCAGAACCTTTTATTCAAATTTTTCGATTCTAGTTGCTATATTCATAAGCTTATGATTTCCTTCTATTTCGTGGCTCCAAAAAGTGTGTTTTTCAGGCTTACATCAGCATTATTATGCAAGACGAATCAGTAAAACAAAGTAGATTAAGGTTTTTTTGTCGTTTCACTTTAGTAGAATTTGTGAGATGGTGTCTTTGTCTATGTTGAATTCTTCCGTATATAATTTAATTGGCAATGTTTTCTTAAATTTCAAATAAATTTTTACTACAATTTTTGCTGATGAAGACTAGAATTATACCAACCATAGCATCTGAAACTCAATTACTAAATATATATATTTTTTAAATAATAATAGTGACTCTTCGGAGGTTTATAATTTCAAGATGTGTTTCTTATTTGTTATAGTTTTCATGAAATTTCTTTGTATCTTGGCTCATATCTTTGGCTTCTGCTTTTTTAGATCTAAAACTATTTCTAAACATTGTTACTGGCGGCCGACCTTCTTCTCGTTTTTTGTACCCATTTTAGCAACTTGTATAAGGCACCTGATTCTATTTATAATCTAATGATGATGAGGCAATAATCAATTACTAACGAATCGAGTGGTCAATGGTTACATAGGATGATCATTGGAAATTAATTTTTGAATATTTCTTTGTTTTGTCCATTCACTGTTGACCATGAAAATATTTCTTTGTAGAAATCTTGTACCTCAGTTTTTCAGTTTTTTTTTCTGGATAGGCAAATTCTTTGGAATCCGACTGAAGTGGCGTAGACATACATAGTTTAAATTTACTTTCTATAAGGCCTCCGATGTCTGGCAATACCATAACCTTTTCTTTTTCCTCAATCTTTTAATTCATGATTTATTTCCACTTAGAGGTCAATAAAACAATAAATAATTAAATACCAATTTATTCCATAACATATAATAATATGTTTTCGTTAAATAACTTCTTCAGTGGAAGAAATTGACATTTAATATGTGTCAAATTACTAATTTATATTTATATTATTAGTAATTGACCTCTAAGTGGAAATAGATCAGGAATTAAAAGATAAGTACATAAAGGTAAAAAAAAATACATATATTAATTGTTTTTCCTCAATGTGAATAAATTTCATGAACGTGTATATGTTAAAACTGACTTTATTATCTTAGGTACGGCGCTGCATTAGGAGGATGTAAGCAAACAATTCGTTTAAAGTCTTTTATTGTAGTATTATGTTTGTATGTGAAGTACACAAAGAAGCTTCCTTTAGTCTTGACGCCATAATAATGGATGCATACACTTTCATAAAAAAAATTTCATCATTCATCATTGCTTTTTTCACTGCAACAAAACCTCTCACATTTCAAAACATTTTTTAGTACCGTAGTGGCAGTTTTTACCGCACTAGTGCGGTAATAAATTTCTTTCCCGCACTAGTACGGTAAAGTGAATGAATATTACAAAGAAATTGATGCTATTCCCAAATTAAAGGTGGGTTCTTCTTCTTCTGTGCATGTGACGTTACTTGTAAAAGCTACTGCAACTGATGAGCCCATTATTTTCGTTGCAATTCTCTTCTGTATACTTTACTGGTTCAGATAATCCTAATACAGAAGCGATTTTCTTAGGAATGCCTCTGATTGTATTCACTCCAACACGCTGCTGGGTACATTTACTTCTCCTGTAGTTGAGAAAAAAAACGATCGTGCTTGGTCTGACTAAGACGCAAGTTCATGTATTTTTGAAATAAATCAAAGCAACTTACTTCTTGAATGTTTTCCTCTGTTACGGTAAATTCTCGTATAATTTTAATGTTTGTATTCGGCAAGGTAATCTTGATGAAAACTCCTTCGCCGTGATCGTCTCGTCTCATCAAATTTGTGATTTCCTCAGGTCTCCAAACACCAAAAACTCCAACTATCAAAATGATCTAAAAGCATAATAAATTTGATTCTTTTTTTATAGCTTAAGCTTTAATTTACCTTCGGCTCGTTGGACAATTTCTCCATTACGATACATATATCATAAATATTTATTATAGTTCTAAGATGTTTGAATTCTACAAAGAACCTGCATATTCTGATGATACAGTGATTTTTGTTTTGCCTACTCCATCGGCCAGAAAAAAATGTGGAAATCTTCAAGAATTTATCCTTTATTCAAAGTTCTCCAAGTGATAATTAGGACCTTAAAAATAAATAAAAATTCATGACAAACATAAGCGTAATATAAATTTTATTGATTTTATTAGTCTCAGATTATTATTATTAATAATGAATTTATTAGAAGTTAAAGTTTGTGATTTATTGAATCATTGTCATTGAAGCATAAATTCGATTTAATTTTCAGTATTGTGATATTATCATACCTGCTCTTATGCTTCAAACTAATTGAAAATATTCTTCATATTGCATTATACTCATTATTTTATTAATTCGTTCATGTTGTATTTAATAAAAAATATCGAAAAGAATATTGTTTTAGGCTGTATGGGTATACGTCGTAAGTCTTCCAGTAATAATAATTAATTCACCGCGACATTCTATACCACCTGCGCCTAAAACGATGACCACATTAGATTCTACGGGAACTTGTTTATTTGTCGCAGGTTTATTAGCCGAAACGTATGCTGATTTGCAAAAATTTTCTTTTAGGCAAGACCCAGTGAATCAGGGTAAATGGTGTAATGATGGTAAGTTATTTATAAAAATAAGGTGTAACAAAAATGTGGTATCATATTATTTTGAAATAAATTACTCGTTGACATCATTTATAGTAGTTTAGAGAACACAAAAACAAGGAGCTGATCGTTGACAGACATATAAAACCTCTCCGCAATTCTTGTATGCCTAGTTAGAATCAAACAAATGTATTCAAATTGTCACTATATGGACTTGATATGCATATGGGTCACACATGTGTATGCCAAATTACACTTCTTATAGACCGACCGGAACCGACATCAATTTGACAAATTGTTCTCAATATATTAATACACATTAAATGTTTCTGCGAAATAAGTATGTTATAATGATTTAAATAAAATTTGCTAAGTCTAAATGTCGTTTCGAATAAGACATGTCAAAGGCTATGGTCAGGTAAGTATAAAGGAATGTGCCGTTACTCCAAATTGTTTCATTTTTGCTCAGAGGTGTCTTTATATATGCTGTTATAATATGTACTAATAAGCATCATAGTATTTTTTCAGTAACGAAACTCTGATTGTTGTGAACAGAGATTAACTAATACAAGATTCAGGTAATGTAGTTATGTAGTATTTTTCTTAAAATATTATTCTCATTGGAAACCTGTTAACTATCAGAAAAAAGCAAAATGCAAAAAAGTATTCCATATTTGGACGGCAATCGTTTATTTTTTTGTCAAACAGTCCCTATACAGGATGACATTTTAAAACTTACAATGGCTTATATTTCGGGAACAACAGACCATATAAAGTACCATTCAATAGGACCTTTTCTTCCAATCCATTTATTAGGACACTTATGGTTTAATGAATATCCTATTTGAACAGCATAGTGAAGAGGTACCCCATCCTGTTGGCAATGTAATAGGTCTTTATTTAATATCTTGCTAGATTTCTAATTCGTGTTTTATAATTAAACTTTCAGTATTATATTTTTATTTGTCGAGATCAAGCGCTTCAGTAAAATTTTCAAATATTAATAAAAGGGACTAATATACCAGCCCAAACATTAATTTTATTAGAGTACTATGTATGCCCTTCTCTAGATAGATGGGGGTTCACATAACTCTACGGCAGTTTTGTTTAAAAACATTTCCCTTTAAATAAAATCCAAACAATGATTTGTGCCAACATATACATATGTATTTGCTGTTTATCCTGATTTAGAAGGAATCCAAAGATCACTCCTCTGACTGTTATTTCTGCTTAACACACATTAAAGGGATTCCGTTAAAATCAAAATCTATAGTGGTGTTCTGTATCTAACATGCAGTCTACAGTTTGATGGAAGTAATGTAGAAAAAGAAGCAGATTTTGGTGATACAACTTTTGAGCCAAGCTGTTCATTTAAGCCGTATTTATTAAATCAAGATATTACCGATGTCATTCGAGATTGAAGTTAATCAATAGTCCGAAATGCTTGGTTCCCTGCTGAATTGATGGAATTTTCTTCAAACCATAACCCAGCTGTAGCTCACTCTTCTAGTGTGAAAGAAATATGAAAACTTTTGAATTTATACTGCAAATGTTTCAATATGCAGTATATGAATAGAATATTTGTGATGATTTGAAGGCTATTAAGTTTCTTTTCTGTAGTCTCAGTGTCAGAGCTTTTATTTAGTACTAGCTCACTTCTATTTCACAATATACGTACATCGTTTAGGTAAGTTAGAGGATCATATTCTATATAATAGATTCTATGTTCTTCTGATACTTTTTCGCCAGACATAAAATAACTATTTTTTTGTAAGAAAGTGTGTAATAACAATAATGAAATGTGTAATATTTTTTATATTCTATAGAATTCAAAATTGGCTGGTAATAACCCACATCTCTGTTACACCTTTTATAAATCAATGTTTGAATTGTAAACGTTTGTAAATCATTAACTTATATAGGTTTATGGAGATTGTCAAGACATCCTAATTATTTCGGAGAAATAATACTCTGGTGGGGAATTTTTATCATATCTGTGAATGTCATAGAAGGAGCTGAATGGGTGGCCATAATATCACCAATTTTTACTACATTTATAATATTATTTTTATCTGGAATGCCACTTTTGGAAAGATCGTCCGATGAAAAATTTGGAGAGTGAGTATATTAAAAGGAAATTAGTTCTTATTTATTTATTTTAAATATATTAGGAAGACACGCGATGATGATGTGTTGATTGATATATTGTACAATATTTACTTTATTATCGATTTTGTTATTATCTTATTGTGATTACAAATTGTGACAAGCAAAAACACAAATCATTGTAATACAATTTATTGCTGATGTTGATTAACCAAAACAGTTCGTATGATTATTCGTTTGAGATCCATTCGGAAGATAATTAACAGACAACTTTAACAGTGACAATCTAATAAGACTGATAATACTTCTGTATGGAGGAAAGTACCTAATAATATCAAGAATAAAGTACTGTTATTATTAAACCAATACAGTTTACAAATTCTATATTACACAGTAACTTTAAATTTCTTAAATAATAAAATCCTTCCTATCTGCCAAAAGAGTCGTGTATGCATTCACGAAGACGAGGAAACTCCTACAATGACAAAGAAACAGTTATGTATGCATAATTTTTTTCATTACTTGTTGGTTGCTTGTGCTATCAAATGCAATTGAGGTAGATGGACAAAAGACAGTTACAGCTAAAGGTATACTGAAAAATGTTTGTCTGAAGTGTTCAGTAGAGCTCCAAAAAGGGGAATTATGCTTAACCATGATAATGCATCGTCCCCTACGACAGTTTTAACTTAACTTGCGGGCTTTTGGCTGGAAAAAGATAAAAGGAATAGAACATCCGCCGTGCTCACCTGATTTAGAAACGTATGAGTTTTGGCTTTTTTTTTAATGCAGAGTGTTTTATAAAAACATGCAATTCTTAAATACCCTTGCTCGCCGTTCGGTTGTAAATATAATCGATGCCGTTTTCTTACGTTCTAAGCTGAGTTCACCAACTCGAGCGGAGACAGGGAGTGGAAAGCTTGCAAAACTGCAGCTTCTAATTCCTGTCTGGAATTGGGAGAATTCTTAAAGGTAAGATATTTAATTCTTCCCCAAACGGGGTTAATTCTGGTGACCTCGCCGGCCAATGTATTGGTCCTTGATTCCCAATCCGATTGTTACTGAATTGTTGATTTAGAATCTCATTAATCCGGCCAGTTTTGTGAGGAGCCGCTCCGTCATGTTGGAAGTAAACGAATTGTAATTGATTTAGAGGTATTTCATTTACCAAAGGTTCAATAAATTGTCGCAAAATTTGCAAATAGTTTTCGGAGTTGAGAATTCCATTATATATGTAGGGCCCAATTATCCTGCATCGGAAAGTTCCTACCCATACATTGAAACTATATCGTCCTTAATTTCTTGTCTCAAGAGTAATATGGAGATTGTCACGCTTCTTGTTGAAAACTCCCGAACTGCTTACGTTACTTTTATCCGTCCATATAAAATTTAGAGCAAAATTCTGGTTTTCCTCACATTTTCCCAAAAACCATTGACAATATATCATACGAGGCTCCAAATCGGCATTTTTCTTGTTCGATAGGGTTTCATTTTATGCTTATTTAAAATGCGCCTTGCCGAAGTTCTCCTTAAACCTGTTGTTTGTGCGATCTGGCGAGTAGAATACATTGGGTTATTTTCAATTTCCCCACATACAGCAATTATCTCTGATTCTTTGTAAGCTACATAGTTTTTGGTCTCGGCTTTTGAAAGAATCCAAAATTTATTAAATTGTTCTTTAATCTGGATAAAATTTCTCTGAATGGTTGTTGTCTTTCGGGATATCGATCTTGGTAAATGTTAGATGCAGCGTCCTCATTTTCACCTGCTTCTATAAAATACTTTAACATGTACTTTTCATAATTTTTATACATTTTTGAATTATAAGATAACGAAGCGGTAATATTAATGCAAATTGACGTTTGAAAATTTATATTGACAATATAACATAAATGCGGAGCACATTGCTTAGTTACCATCCATATCTTATATTTGAGTAAATTGATAGAAAGATACAGTCCTCGCCAGAGAAAACGGGACACTTTTTTTAACTATTGTAAGTCAAGATTGCAGCTATTGATATGATTTGAAATTAGTAATAGATGAAAAATGTTATTTGTCAATTTGACAGTACTCAAACTTCAACCGATTTATAATGGGCTCACACTTTTAAGTAATATTTATTTAACAACGAAAAGTAAGAAAGAGCTTTAATGAACATTGTAATAACTTAAATCTATTATTAAAATTAATATTTTGTAAGAGCACCTTCAGCCTCTATCACAGCAGTAATTCTTTCAGGCATTGATCTTATTAAATTAATGACGTAATTTTCAGGTATTTCTTCCCAGGCTGTTTGTACTATGTGAAATAATTGCTCATTGTTATGCACCTGAAGATTTTGTTTATTAATACGTCTTGCCATTAAACCCCATACGTTTTCTATCACATTTAAATCTTCACTATAACTAGGAAAATCCGTACAGGCCACGTTATTTGTATTAAACCACTCTTTCGTTGCTGCGGAGGTATGAACAGGACAGTTGTCTTGCAAAAACATGAAATTCCTATCAGAATAAGATTGTGTGACGGTTGGGATCATCACATTATTAAACTTTTACTTGTCCATTGTACGACGACTGAAATATTTTTTCGTCCGAAAATATTACTTGATCCCAAGCGTCATATCCCATGTGCTGCAGAGCGAAGCCGATTCTTTGTTCTTTCCAAGCAGGACTTAAAAGAGTTTTGTTCACTACTACACGTGAATGTAAACCGGCATTCCTTATTCGTCGGGATCCTGTTCAAACAGATCCAGGAAAACCTGTATTTCTTATAGCCTCTCTTACCGTGTCGAAAGGGTTTCTATGCATATGTGCTGTTCTTGCTCCTGTGCTGACGGATCTCGAAAGACTTCTTTCTTCTCTCCATTTCCTATATATTCTGCTTACTGTACTCTTACCTATTCCAAATTCATCTGCTATACTTCTCATCGACCATCCTTCTTTTATTTTAGTGCAAATTCTTGCTTTACATACTTTACTAACGTGAGCCATATTAATATTTTCAACGTAAATAAAAACTATGCATTGCAAAATTTGACATTAATGACATATGTAATGACAAGAAAATTTATTCATTCATTGTTTTAGGAAAATACTTAATTACACAACTAAAATTTAGCCAAAATCACAATAAGACGTGTCCCGTTTTCTCTGGCGAGGACTGTACTTAATGGGGGTCGTAGCATGGTCGTAGCCCCAGTTACAAGACTAAATATATCCGTCGAATAGGAAAATGCAACGAGTTTTCCATTCATATGGTGGTTATCAAATTGGAAGATATGTACGCTGGCTTGCAATAAAATCTTGTACTCCTTAATGTCAAGCAAACTCATTTTTTAAGATTATTTTTCAATGTAAGCTGACTTTAGATTTGACAGATGTAATAGATTATGCGTAGAGGTTAGATAAATTATATGGAAGTAATGTATTTTTGAAAATGAAACGTCAAATTAGAAATGTCACAAAAAGGTGAAATTAATATAGGTAAAACTAGGTGTACGAGATTTTATTGCAAGCCAGTGTACCTTTTAGAGCTTAGAATTGACATTCAGAACAGTCATATGCTCGTTGAAGGGATGTTTGCTAATACATCCTTCAAATTAATACTATTTACAAAAAAAACTAGCAATGATGTCACAAGTGAAACAATTTGGAATCAAATAGGACTGAGTCTTGCGTCGTATTATTGTATCAATATTGGTGTTAGAGCTTTATGGTCGTACAAAAAAAGCTTTGGGTTGACGAGACTTTCACCAAATACATTATTCAAGGAATATACATGTAGGGCTATGATTCATTACCAATTATACGTCATTTGTGTGGTGAACATGGTACACTATATGCTGGTGTTATCAATCTTGTATCTTTACCGGAGAAATAAAGTATACGAAGATCGCGGAAATCAATATGTGATATTTTTTTGCACTTGAAGGTTCTGAACAAGAATGTTAATGTTGTGCAATTTATGTTCTGTTAATAATTCTAATTAATATATCTACTTTGTGACCTTTATGTACTTATCTTTCAATTCCTGAAATATTTCCACTTGTAGGTCAATAAAACAACAATTAATTAAATACCAATTTATTCCATAAACATATAATATTATGTCTTCGTTAATAAGACTTCTTCAGTGGAAGAAATTGACTTTTAATATGTGTAAAAATACTAATAATATAAATGGCCATGCCTATCAACAAAAATATCTAAAAAACAAAGAAATCATTGATATATCGAATTTTAATTACATTCCCAAATAATAATGAAGGATATATTGATTTAATACAACTACAAAAATTAAAATGATTTGAATTATTCGCATATCAATCTATTTTTTGTCAAGCTCTAACAATTCTGTTCAAGGACTAGGGAAAAACATGGCAAAAAACCTAGTCAAGAGCTTAAAATTAATAAAATTCAGGCGTGAATTAAATTATTATAAATATTAAACCAATATATATCCTTCATTATTATTTGAGAATGTAATTAAAATTCGATATATCAATAATTTCTTTGTTTTTTAGATATTTTTGTTGATATGTATGGCTATTTATATTGTTAGTATTTTGACATATATTAAATGTCTATTTCTTCCACTGAAAAAGTTTTATTAACAAAAACATAATATTATATTTTCTGGAATAAATTGGTATTTAATTAATTGTTGTTTTATTGATCTACAAGTAGAAATATTTCAGGAATTGGAAGGTTAATCATTCTAGAAAACGCCAGCCTGTAATGTAAACGATTGTATGTTGTCGAAGCTTTTTGAAATGTACAGAGGTGTAGGAGATTCCAGAAATATTATTTGTTTAGTAACAGATCAGGAAGAGGTGTGGCTCGGCGTGAAAATCTTCACTATTGTGGGTTTAAGATTTCTTAATAAAAACGATTACAATAAGTACCATGTTTCTTAGAGTTACTTTATCTTAATATTGATGATTTTTTAATCCAGCAAACTGACATGTAACCTTTGCTCATAAAAGTTATTTTCATATGTGATAAAAGTTATTCCTGTTCATGTATCTAGTCCTTGGCAATTGAATTACAGCTTCTCCTGCATCGTTTTCGATTGTAAACCAATTTAGTTATTCAAAAAGAATTTATTTCTCAACAAAGCAATTATTATATTATTAAGAGGAGCCCTTGCTTATCGGTTTTGGACCACTTACTTGCTGTTAGGGTTTAAACATAGTTGAATAAATATGTGAAAGCATTAGGAATAATGCTTTCACATATTAAAATAGAGACTGTATTAAAAACAGGCATGTATTCGAACCAAAAAATTGTAATAATTCTATAAGTTTCTTGGCATACAGTCGACCAAATAGCCGTATTAATTCGAGAAAATATCGTGTCAACATTTAGCGGTTGCTATCGTTACCGTGGTGTCCGCAAAACCATCGGGGTTAGCGATTGGATGATTTAAGAAACAGCACTTGAAAATAGACCATTTTCTACTAGAGTGCTACAAATTAAAAGTATATAACATAAACATAAATCTCTGAACGCTCAAAGCGATCAAGATTGTACACTGTCCATATCAAATATTGTAGACCAATCAAAAGAAACCTAGGTTGACACCAAAAATGAAGAAAGCCCATTTGCAGTAGACAAAACTGCAATTTTGAAGATTGGAAAAGGTGCATAAGTACAAATTTTGTCATTAGTAAATTATTTCTTGAAAATATTAATTTTTACAATAAAATTCATTTTTATATACAAGTCGCATTCTTATTGCAATAGTTTTGCAATAGCGATGAATAGTGACTTGAAACAATGACGAAGAGTATTATTTTTGTTATACAAACACGAGAACGTTGTTGTGATGAAGCTGTACAGAAAAAAGATAAACACTGACTATCATTCATAATCTGGTCATGCATATCCGCTAATGCTACCGGATCTCCCTACTTCGTGGAGGACACACCCTGAATCAAATGCAATATAAAAAGGTTGTCGAAACTATATGTTTACCTTTCCTAAACTCTTTAAGAGAAGAAGAAGGACCAGACATCTTCATGCAGAATGATTCACCGCGCAATAAAACGAAATTGATAAGATCTATGCTTTAAAAGCGTAATAAATCCCTCTTGCTGTGGCCCAGAAATTCACCCGTTCGAAATCCGATAGAAAGTATATGGAGCACGTTGGAAAGCTTATACTTACTCATCTAAATTTTTTGTATTAGTAATATGTGCCTGCTTCTGTTTTATTTCTAAAAAAATGAAATACCAAAAAAAACGAGATGCCTCTAATTCAATTGCCAGGTACTACCGGTGCACTACGATTCTTGCTTAGGTACTCCAGACTCTAGCCAATCTCTTGTATAACTGCTTCAATTTTGCTCTGAAAGTTTTCGCAATAGTTTCCGGAATTTGAAATCTTTCAATATTATATAAAATTCCTTTTGTTAAAGATTATGTATTAGGTATTGATTGTATTATATCAGATGCAAAAGTTAAATAAAAAGTTCAATCAATCAGACACTAATTTGGTTCGATATTAATTCAGAGACAAAAACACGCTGACATTTTCCGTCTGAAATTCCTCTTACGTTGTTTGGCGTGTATTTGTTTCAGTGTTTGGCTGCGTTTCATGAAATGCTTAGAGTGTTATGAAACGGCTAGAAGACTGCAATATATATACACCATGCACAAAAACGGTAAAATCTGAGGTTGGTAACTTTGCTTTACACGTGTTTCTCTTGTCGCATAGTATCATTAATCACTTTAGCATAATAACAATAGATACATATTAAACATTAGGTATCACTGATCACTACCGGACTCTAAAATGCAATTACATTTTAATTTGTTCCGATTTACAGGAATTGGATGTTTCATGTTGAAAATATAAATTATTCTTATTTTTCAGCAACTCCGAGTATCGCTATTATAAAGCGTCTACGTCACCGTTGATTCCTATACCTCCATCCATTTACGTTGAAGTACCTAAATTTCTTAAATTTATCATCTGCTGTGAATACCCTATGTACGATTCTTTAGATATCAAATCGAAGAAATCACACATAGTGAAGGAGTCAACAAACGCATCCTTGGCGCACTCTCAGACATAGCTGTAGTTTCACGTTAGTCAGAAGACTAGCGAAAGTTAAGATGTTAAGAAAAAGCACGTCAATGAAAGATTCTTTCCCTCTCAGAATAGAGCAAATATAACTATTTCCTTTGTTGTTGTTGACGAATTAGAAGGGAGATAAGTAAAAAAATGCAGGTTTTATTCATTTAGTAATGGATACCGGCGGTTGTCGTATTTCCGCTTACTGGCGTAATGATAATGCTGTAAAGGCATGTATATTTGGAAAATTGAGATTCTAAATTATATCACGTGTCCCAGTTTCAACATCATAACCTTATATATTCATAATCTTGTTAAAAATCGATTTGTCAAATTTTGTGGTCAGTATAAACTCATTTTGTTTTTGGCGATTTAACATTATTTAGCAATACTGTATTTTTGTGGCTACATTCTTTATTTTGAATAACAAAACAAAATAGTAACGGATTTCTAATGTGTTTGTTACGTTTTGTTAGGTTCTGTGTTGGAAAATTGGGACACGTGTTATAAAAGATTGGCGTCTTCTTGCATCTATGAGAATAATTATAGTGCGTCATTGCAGTAAATTTTAAGTGATAGCAGAATTGGAACTAAACTGTTAGATGTTCAAATCATTGCTCACTATACCTTGTCTCAGAAATAGGATAAGTGATAGAAATTATTCGCGTAAAACCCAATATTCTTGTTGATTTATCATTAATCCCATTCACATCGTGTTATCGACGAAAAACAGAAGTTTAGAAGCTAAAAAAATCTTCATGTATTTGCTTTGTTTTGATCATTATCATATATTAATGTTTTGGAGCAATGTATCAATTCAAACGCGAGATTTTAAATATACTTTTTAAATTAAAAGAGTCAGAACACTAAAGAAACACAAAAACTTGCCCAATAATCTTTCGTTGGATCCAGTGTTAAAGAAGTAATGGGTAAATCAGAACCAATTGCAATAATTTTTTAATCTAGGATAGTAAAATGTTGGAGTTATTATGTCAATTTTGAAATAGTTTGGTAGATATTTGAGGCTCTACTGTCTCGTTGAAATAATTGTTAATTCATCAGATATATTTTTTTAATTTAATATACTAAGTTGTTAACTATTTTTGCATTTTTTGATGGGCTAAACAATTTGTATAAACCAATTTTCAATATTTGACAATTAACTGTCCTCGGCACAATAACAATAATATCTTAGTAATTACAAATTAGCGCATACAGAATGTTATTGTAGTTTTGACGGGAGAAAAGTAAGTTTGTATGAAACAAAAATACATTTCCGAATATTCCAGGTCTTTCCGTTTATTAGAGAATTTGAAACTTATACTTTATATTACCAAGAAATAGATTAGTCTCGATTAGCAAATCAATGTTTGTTACAAGGTGATAGATTCCGTTTATACACCATTATTGTTTATCTAAGCATTTAGAATTGGTTCGGTTCTGGCGGATTGACAACGACTATTCGTACTTTTTGAAACAGGCCAGGAACAGAATGTTGACGGTCTTGTCACGCAGTTTTGTTTGACAATATTGATTGCGTACGTTATCAAACATATTTAACTGCTAAGCTTATTTATATGAGCAAATAAGTCTTTTCAAAAAATTTAAAAAATTCCTTGATCCTACTACTAACTACTACTACTACTAACTAACTAATAAAATATTATCATTACGTTGAAGGCAGTGAACAGTCAAACATGTTCCAGGAGGAAAAGCTGGTTTATACAAACTCTTGTTAACATTATTCAACCAGTCGAAAATATTCAGGCTGTTTTATTTAAAATTCGTATATTCATGCTTCCGAGAGAACAAAACACATTGCACATGTAATGGAAAATAATTTTGCATTATAGAGCTCATAAACATAAAAGACTTTTGTCATCCCAAATAACTTAGAAAGATGATAAACGTAACTTTGTTTTTATTTTAGACAACGGAGATGTTTGCTTTTTTATGAACAATATTTTTGGAGAATAATTGAATTAAAAGCCTGTTTCAACCTAATCGAAAACAAAATGTTCATGTGCCATTCAGATTCAGATATTTAATTCGGCTCTACCCTAATTGATTGATTGATTCATTACTATCAAGGCAAAGCAGTCCTTAGTTAGTTCCCTCGATCAGGTTTATAAGCCTATTTGGTAAATCTTTCTCCACTGGTAAATCAAATGCGCTTTGCATATCTAGCAACCCTACGTTGACTTAGTGCTACGCATTCGAAGATGATATGAGAGGCTGTTTCCTCCTCCTCATTACAGAGTCTGCATAAGGGTTCATCTTTATAGATACCCATCTTCTGCAGGTGACCTCTTAGATAGCCATGTCCTGTTAATAGACATGTTACTGTCCTAAGCTGAGTCCTGTTTAATGCAAGTAAGTCAGCAGTTAATCGTTGTGACGGTCGTTCCATCATCCGTTTGCTGTGCCTTTGTCCAGCTACATGGTTCCAATTTAGTGTTGTTGTTTTATAATCCACTCATTAATTACACCATGTACTGCACTCTTTGCGATACCTAGACCTGGGTCCGGTCCGGTAAATTTCATTTGGGAACCCTTTCTCGCTAGCTAGTCTTCAGTTACGTTGCCCACGATACCCCTATGTCCCGCACCCCCGGCTCTACTCTAACTAAAATATCGATTTTTTATGGAAATTTATCTTTTCCTTGATTTGTAAATCCTTACTAAAAAACTGAAAGATTTGATGGCAACCTTGTATATTAGGTTTAATTAATTTATTTACAAATATAATCTGTTTGAATTTAGTATAAAGTAAATTTGTAATTTCACAACATTATCACGATTAATATCGGTTAGCTATCGCTGCAGTTTTTATTGCGTAGGTACTTTGGGCGTGTAAAATATTTCATAACTTTGCTATATATACCATCTCACCGTCAGATATAACCTATTAACTGTCTTTCAATAGCAAATTGCAACGAAATATGTTTAAGAGTATACCAAAACAATCTATCAAGTTAGGACAATGTTCGTCAACGTACCAAAGCAAACTTAAAGTTTTGGTTTATTGTAACTCGTCACTAGTACTTAATAGTTCGTCCAGCAATCCTGTCAATTGTATGAAGTTCAATATTGTCCTGGGAAAAAAGCTTCCGACTAGCAGAATCTACAGAAAGTATCACCCGAAAGTTCGATTTTATTTGAGTCTGCAATCAGTGATCGCAGTGCATTATTTGTTGGGAAAAGAAATGCAAATGTCTCTAGAATCTTTTAAGATAGAGATGTAGTTAATAGTAAAGCCATCTTGAAGTAGTAGGTATAAATATTTCGAAACTTCAAAACAAAAAAAAGTGTATTTATATATAGATGTATTGAAGTAAATACACTGTTTTTTTTTAATTTATGGAATATTTGGCGGCAGTTTGCATACAATCGTGTCCCTACTTTCTAGCAAAAGCTAAGGCTAAATAACCCATTAAACCATAAAGCAAAGTTAGCTTCTATCTTCTGTACCTGTGTTAACCTTTCTCATTCGATAGACCTTTCATATGAAAGAAAGTATTAAATTAAAGAAAAATAACTCCTTTAGTCGTTAATTCAGAAGATTATATACATATTATTCATATAAAATGAAAAAAGTTATATTTGTAGAAATAACAGTGACGTACCCAAACTTTTATACTTATTAAAATAAAATAAATTACTGTACCTGATAAAGCATAAGCTAGGATAATGGAACAAAACAGGCAGAAAACGTGTGATCGGAAGAGTATGATATGTATGTAGTAGTGAAAGAAAGTTATTATTAATTATAGTTAACATTTTAAATATAAAAATCAATGTTAGATATATGTAATTCTGTTTTTTTTGTATACTTCTTGTGGTAATGTGCTTAAGTAATGTTTAGCTTTGTCTATCGTTAGATTTTTTAATTTTTGTCAAAGATTGTTAAATTGTATTTTTAGAATATGTTCAATATTCCCATTTTTGGTTACGTCACTGTCAATAAGTGCATTTAAGTAGGTAATCAGATGCTAACATTGTTGGAATTCTAGAAAGTTAGATATTTAGCAATATGAAACATATCTGTAATACCTTGTAGCGAAAAGTTATTTTTAGATTGGAAAATGAAATCTAATATTCTAAGACAAATACATATATGTATTTATTCTGAAAATGTATTGAATACTACACACCACAATTACAAAATTTCAAATGTATATGTACAGTTTAGGCTGAAAATAAAAATTGCATTCAAAAGCGTTTATTTATTATTTTTAGCAATAATACACACTTTACACTCGAATTTGGATTTCTGGGCTCAATAAATATGTTATACATTTATGTATTGTGTATTTTCTTATTCTTCACGATGACATACCAACTGCGATAGAAATTCTACTAGTGTGCGTGTAGGCCTACCGGACATGCCCTTTCTTAAATATGGGCAATCGTAACCATTGGATTTCATAACGCCAAAAGTGTCCAAGTGTAACCAATCACCGCATGGCACAAATTCATGGAGAAAAGCAGCTACTTTACACGCTTGACTACCTTGCAATCTTCGCAAGTTCCTCTTCCAACACTTTTCACGTCTACATTATCATGGTCAACCATTAATTTACGGAAATGATCCCATAATGGAAAACGCCAAACGCGATCGCCGGTATGCATTGAAGCAGCAAGCATGTATTCCCAAAGTGCTTCTGAGTTACTGAAAACACCACTTGATGAACAACCAAGAGCGTGTCTCATATCATATGTCATCGTGCCTATATCCACGATGAACCTTGGCCAAAAGTTTTGCGCGTAAACTAATGCATCAGCCAATGCTAATCGTCCAGCGCAGTCAGCATTTTCAATTTCGATACTTTTTCCGTTCATGGCTTTTACAATATCACCTGGTCTCATAGCAGCGCAACCTGGCATATTTTCACACAGCGGAATTAGCCCTCTGATATTTAATGGTAACTGAAGACCTGCAACTGCTCGACATGCTGCAACAACACAAGCCGCACCAGCCATATCGCCCCGCATTTTGGTTTGATCAAAACCTGGTTTCAAAGCTAAGCCGCCGCTATTGTAAGTTATACCTTTTCCAATTAAAACAACTGGTCTTTCATCTCTTGATACTCCATAGTAACTTAACTCTAAAAATATTGGAGGTTCGCAAGATCCTTGTGCAGCAGCCAAGAAAGCGTACATTTTTTGTGTTTCCGCCCATCCCTTTACCTTAACTTCAACGTTGACACCAGATTTACATAAAACTTCCACCGCGTTCTGTGCAAAGGATGTAGGTGTCATTAAGTTTGCTGATGTATCCATTAATTGTCTAGCTAAATTCTGAGCGGCTGCCTTTTGTAAACCAATTTGCCAACCAGTCCAGTCACAGTCGTCATGTAGCTCTAACTGAGGTATGTGTTTTTGATTTTCACGACGTTTCTTCTCTTGGTAACACCACACTCCCAAAGCAGCTCCTTCAGCAGCTGACTCTGCATGACTAAAGCTTTCTACAAATACTTTTTCAACTAACAGTCTTTGTAGTGCTCTACAGCCTACTGCGGCAGCTGTTCTTATAGCTTCCTTTCCTTCATCCATTTGTTCAAAGACATCATATCCTTGGCATTCTTTTCCCAAGCCAACTAGTGCTACAGACGCAAATTCCGGTTCTAAATTAAAAAATATTCTAACTTGCCCTAATTTTGGTGGTGGACCAGATATTCTTAGCAGATCTTGAAGTCTGTTACAAACCAATTTGTTATATCTATTACCTGCCGGTGTAAATTTACCTGGATCATCGTTTATTGCAGGATCTACATAGATGCCAATTACCAGGCCTTTAAAATTTTTATTCTTGCAGGGGTCATCTATTTCCTTTTCTTGGTTGCATTGAAAACGTTTTATGATACGAGACTTCGGTTGGACGAAACACCTTCGAATAAAACACAGAGCCATGACGAAGCAATAACTTTCTGAGTTACTGTACTAATCACTCGCAATTTATTAACATCCTTTTCAATTTATGATAAAATTAAAATACATAAATGACTTATTGCGTTGACATTGCACCCTAAATATTCACATGTTTTAACAAATACCACGACCACTTAGTTTTGACCACTTACAGTTGATTTCTATCATATGTCCATTTGACTTCGTCAAAATAAATTGTCAAAAGGGGAATGTTTACTTCAACACAATTTCGTAGTTCGTGTAAGTACGTACTAATTTGCAAAGTATTTCATCCACGAAATGATTTGTATCTGAGCATGATTGCTTCAAACGTGTCGAACATTTTTGTTGATAAACTGTATCTGTGTGAAACATACGTCACGTTCTGGTTGTTCGCAGATTGGGTATATTGTACTTTACCAACAAATTTCCAAAAATGTTCGGCACGTTTCGAGTACACGTACTCACATATACCTCCATCTTGTTGTGTGCATTCTGTCCGATTCTGTTTGCCTTGTTTGCTTGGAGTATGTTTTTCCGAGTCAGTAAACATCGACTAAACAAAAAGCAAAGTATTTTCTCTCGAATTTAAAATGTCGCCATTCAATACCGTTCAGAATTTATAGCTTATACAAATTAGCACTGAAGACCTTAGTAGAGGATGTAGTATACGTAGCTTCGTTCCATGTATTCCTGTTCATGTCTCTTCGCATTCTTTGGATAAGCTGCAATTTTTGAGTTTTCTTGTTACGCCTAGCATAGCTCTTTTTCTTTAATTGTAATGAATACTTGTTTGAAGTGAACATATACTGTATAGTCTTGTTATATACAAAAATGTGAGCTTATATTTTCGTCAGTGTGTAGATTTGGTCAGTTGCACTGCATTCTTCTCTAAATCCACAGTAGTATTCGTCGATTGTATTTTCCATTGCTTTAGTGAGTTCGTTTTTTATTTGTTGTAAGTATTTTATATACTTTATCAAAGAACAACTACGACTTTATAATTCTGATAGTTTGTCTTATAATATACCTATTGCTTCTGTCTATCTTCTTGGTAGTTTCTCGTATATGGCCTTGTTTTGCGTATTTCTTCTCTATATGCTGCTTATTCTTCTTTCTGTTGGTTGACTCGCCTTTCTTCTATTTCTTCTCCATTGGCGTTTGTTTCTTCTCCAATAAAGACCAATAAAATATTGTTACTTGTTCAAAATATGGTCGAAGAACACAATCCATCGTCACAGATAGCAGCTGCATATTATCCTAATTTCCATGGTGTATTGTCTCTCTCATGGCATACTTTTTTGTAGTATGACACGCATACCATTAATAACAAGTAGACGCTGGCGCTGAAGCAGTAATCAGTGCATTATTCAGAACTGAACTTTTATAACTGCGGCAAAAGGAGATGGCGAGAAAAATGAAGACATGTTTTGCTAGAAGTATAGAAAAAAAAAATGTTATTCGACAATCCAGTGCAAAAAGTGAAAGGTACAAGAAAATGTGAAGAGTTTTGTCCTATAAATACAGTACCAGTATATGAGAAAGTACTGGAACTTGCAGTGAAAAAATAACTTAATGATTACTGTAACGCCAATAATATAATAAATAAAAATCAATCAGGGTTTAAGGAAAGTCATTCTTGCGAAACATTAATAGTGAATTTATGCGATCAGTGGTGAAGAGTGATGGATGGAGGTCGAATTATATTGGCAGTCTTTTTGGACTTTCGCAGAGCTTTTGAAACTATTGATAGAAATATAGTAATTACCAAACTAGAATTTAAGTGATAGATCACAAAAAGTAAAATATAATGGTGAACTATCAAGTGCAACACAAACTAAATATGGTGTACCACAGGGAACTGTTCTAGGTCCTGTTTTATTTAACATCTACGTATGTGAACGATATGTTGATGTGTCTCGACCGGTGTAATATGTGCATGTTTGCGGATAATACGCTGCCGTACTTATCCGGTACAAACATCGAAGTCACGCTGTGGCCACTTAAATTACCAAGGTCAAACCACGTTTAGTTTCTTCAATTCCGAGCGTTGGCGCTAAGAGCGGCCGAAGTTTGCGGTCGGTCATTCCCGGACGCCCGAACGCCATATTTCAGTTGCTTGTTTATTTTTCGTTTGAGTACTTGGCTTGCTTTTCTACAACTGTTCTTATATCCCAGTTTAACATCTTTTAGTTTATTATAGTTTTACTTTAGTATTGTAGTAGTAGTTTATAGTTTTATTAGCAGTAGTAGTAGTACTAATAGATATTTCTAGTTTAGGTTGGAATTCCTTTTGTAAGTATTTCTATTTTTTGCATCAAGCGTTTGTTGCTGCGTTTTATTTTGTAGTATTGTAGTAGTCGTAATACCAGTTTTGTTAATACTATTAGCAGTAGTAATAGTATTAATAATAATATAATAGTTTTGGTATCCCTTTATATAATCATCTATTTTATATGATATTGTTTCGCATATCTGAGTTTCTCTTTCAATTCACTCATAAAATTGTAAATTTACAGTCAAACACATGCACAATACGTTAAAAATGAAAGAAATGCAGATATATGTATATGTTTGACGATAAATTTACTGTTGTATGAGTGAATTGGAACACTAACAAATATTTTAAAAAAATTATATTAATTTGAAATTAGCCGCCTTACAAAATTAGTTTCTTCATATCCTGTAAATGGCGCAAAATACGGTTTCAGCTGTTGGTATTGCAGTGGCCCATCTCTATTATCTCTGATCGAAGTCATGAACGAAGAACTTGAAACATTTTATATGTGGCTATTTAGGAATAAATTAAGTATAAATATTGATAAATCAAAATTTATGTTTATAGGAAGCAAATATAAACTACAAATAATTGTTAAGAACGAAGAATTAGAGTCAGTAACGCAAATAAAATACTTAGGCATAATAATAGATGCTAAATTAAACTTTAAAAACCATTTGAACTATATAATAAGTAAGATATCAAAGAAAGTAGATTTTTTAAATAGGATAGGTAAAAACTTTAAATTTAAATCTATCATAGCACCTTATTTTGGTTATTGTTGCAAAAACTACAAAATAAATGTATGCGAATAATATTAAAATATAAGAGATACACACCTATCCAACAAATGTTAGGTACCCAACAAACAAAATTCAAATTTCGCGCAATTATTTTTAGTAACTTCAACGCTGAAACATGAAATGACCTATAAATTTGTTTCAGATTAATAGTTCTTTTTATACGATTATGTTGTAGTTACTAAAAATAATTGCGCGAAATTTGAATTTTGTTTGCTGGGTACCTACGTTGCAGTTAATGAATGTAAGACATAAAATTACGTTAGGTAATGCACCACAATATTACTGATAATTTTGTTCAAGTAAGACTAGTAAGAGATACACATAACTATAAAACAAGAAATATAAAAAATTATTATATAAATAGGTACCATCGTAGCCAAACAGCTAGAAATGTATATATAAATGGATCGAAATTGTGTAACACGATACCAAACAAAATTAAAGAATGTCATAAGTTAAATATATTTTAAAGACTCTAGTTTATAAGCACATACTATATATTTGTATTATTGTTAATTTTCTTTATAATTATTAATGTATGTAAACAGCAAATTTGCTAATAAATAAATTTTTATTCTATTTCTTAAATCCCATGTCTACTGTTTGTAGTCTTCTGGATATTGTGCCGTAGATAAGTTCCTATTTGATGTTTCGCTGGTGATACAACAAAAAAATATAGCTATTACAAATTAAATTCCCGCCAAAAAGAACAAACACCAAAGCTTTCTGAAATTATAGAAAGTTAACCTTGTGATTTTCTTCGCAGTTGGCTATCAAATCGTCACTTCCTGTTTCGCGCCAATTTTACTTTTTTTTGAACTTATAATTTATCAAATTTACACCGCTCACTATAAAAAACAACGAATATTGTGATTGACAAAGTTTCTCAATATAATTTAATAAATGTTATGAAATGACGATAAGATTCTTATTTACACCGATTTACACTGTATCATTTAATCACATTTGATTCGAATATGACAGTTAAATGCATGTTAAATGGATCACATTAGTTCGTGAAGATATTTATAGTTAAAATTGGTTAAAAATCGTATTTATATAGAATAATGTTCTCCCGAAACACAATATCATCTAAATATAAGTCGTACGTGAATACTTTAAGAAAATTTAAGGTAAAAATGTATTAAATTTTCTAAAGCGTAATTACGAGTAAGGTTATGTATAATTTATGGTTTTTTTAAATAAATGTTATCAACAGGATAATTTATACAGTATAAAAGACGTGAAATTAAATAGGCGTTGTGAGGAACTATTGCAGACTGTCACTAGTTTAGAATGTAGGGAATGCATGAAATCAACCTGTAACGGCCAAGTAGGTTATGTCGAACAGCAAATATAATTTTTACTCGTTTACTACTTTCAGAGATTACTCTCAGATAGTAAATTTGTACAAAAATACAAGAAGTTATTATATAATGTACAGAATACGTTACTGCAAAATAATATAGAAAAAAAGGTAAAGAATATTTACAATTAGTTATTGAGCTATATTAAAATATTTTTTAGGATAATAAACGGTGTAATGAAACTGGTATACAACACCATAAACTTTCCAAGAAAATTTTTTCGTTGACCGCATTAAGTGCTGCTGCTATACATGTTGTCGATAAAACAGCAGCACCAGAAGCTAATATAAATGTAATACCAGCAATTCCTGAACCACCACCTATTCCTGAGGCATCTGCAGAAGTATTAAATCAATTGAATGCACTAGGCGAACCTACATTTTTATCTTTAGGCCTTGGTGGATGGACACCTATTGGTATAGTTCAAACTGCACTGGAATATTTACATGTTACTTTGGGTGTACCATGGTGGGGTGCAATTGTAATAGGTATTTTGGATAACTACGCTTTTCGATTTACACAGTTCTTAATTTTAAGGGACCATAGTAATTCGTGTTTGTATGTTCCCATTGGTTGTCGTTGCTCAAAGAAATGCAGCAAAAATGAATAATTATATGCCACAGTTGCAGGTATTGCAACTAAAAATGTCTGAAGCTAGACGATCTGGAAATCAGCTTGAAGTAGCTCGTTATTCACAAGAACTCATGCTCTTTATGAAAGAAAAGCAATTGAATCCTTTTAAAAATATGATAGTACCCTTAGCACAGGTATTTTAGTTGCTATTTTGAGATAAGATTTTTCTTAGTAAATAATTCATGAACTTCTATAAGAACTTAAAGATAAATAGATTTTTATAATTGTAATGTTTAGATGCCTGTGTTCATATCATTCTTTATGGGGTTGCGACAAATGGCAAATGTACCTGTTGAAAGTTTGAAATGGTGGTATGTTCTGGTTTACAGATCTCACTATTCCAGATCAATATTTTGCCTTACCCATAATAACAAGTTTAACTCTGTGGGCGACTATAGAAGTACGAGTATAATTGTGTATAATGTAATATTATTTAATATACAAAAACTATTTTAGCTTGGAACTGATTCGGCAAGATTATCTGCACAAAATTTGCAAACAATGAAATACGTTTTGCGCGCCTTACCCTTATTTATAGTTCCATTTACTGTAAATTTTCCAGGGGCCATATTATGTTATTGGGTTTCCACTAATTTTATTTCATTGTTACAAGTAGGATTTTTAAGAATACCCGCTGTTCGCGAATATTTTAGAATAGAAGCTTTAGTAACACATAATCCTGACAAATTACCTGTAAAAAGTAAGGGATTTACTGAAGGAATCAAGGATTGTAAGTATATTTATAACCGATTCAACATTTATATGCGGTATTTCCTTGTAATAGACTTCAAGTTTTTCGTTCTAAATTAACAAAATATTAAATATCTATGTATCGATTTTAATTACAGCTTGGACAAATTTGAAAATTTCTAGAGAATTAGAAGAAAGGAGAAGATTGGATGAAATACAGTTTCAAAGAGCAGGAAAAGGACCCGTCGTGAAAACGTACAAGTATGATCCGACCAAGCAAAATACCAAGAATCCCCATGCAGTTAGCGCGAAGGAACGATGATTACAGTTATATGTAATTTGTTTACTTTAATTATTGTTCATTAAAGTTTTGGTTAAGATACTAATTTGTTTTAAATTGTCACTAGGATTTAAAACTTTATATTTCAGAATAGAGTATTATATTTTTAAACAGTAAGATTAGTATTTCTTACTTTTTATTGTTTAATTTATTTGTCAATCAGTTGCAGTGAAACCATATGACATTTTTGAAAATTTTGATAAATTCTGTTCAACACTATAATAACTAAGGACACTACTGACAATTAATATACAGAAATAAATTGAAACATATACTTAAATTCAAAAAGTCATGCGAATACAAATTAATATATATATGTATGTTGCAAGCATTTAAATAAGGGCACTGAAAAATTTCATTAGTAAACTTATTACTTTAATCACAGGGGCACATCTCATAGGCATAGAGTCAATTAGGTGTTGACATGCTAGGGGAATATTGTTCCAGACCTTGTTATCACCGAAACAGTTCGTCGAGATTTGAAAATTTTTTTATCTCGAATACCGAGTTTTACATCTTGCCCCAAGTTTTCAATGGAGTTTAAATCAGGATTACAAGAAGGCCATTCAAGAAGGTCTACTTGATTTTTTCGAAACCATTCTTTTTTAGTCTTGGCAGTGTGCTTAGGATGATTATCTTGTTTGTATTTCCAAAACACGGATAAATGATCGTCGACATACGGCAGCATCACGTTCGATAAGATGTCAACATTGTAATGGAACGGCTGCACGTTGGGCACCATATTATAATGAAATGGCCCCACGTTAGGCGCCATATTGTAATGGAACGGCACCACGTTGGGCGCCATATTGTAATGGAACGGCCCCACGTTGGGCGCCATATTGTAATGAAACGCTCTTCGTTGTGCACTATATTGTGAAAGAATGGGCTAAAAATGCGTGTTTAAAATCTTGGGCGCCACGGTATATATGCAGTTACGTGCATTGCATTAATTAAAGTAAAATAACATTTCTAATATATTTTCATAATTCTAACTCTACTTACTAAGTTTTCCTTACTACGTCAATATGTTTAATAAAATAAATGGAAATATCATGTCCCATTACAACATACACATGTTGATGCATTATTCTTTAATTTTAAGCAAGGAACCAACTCCTCTATACGACATATAACACCATACTAAAACTTTTCCCCCGAAACCTTTCACGGTTTTTATTGTATACTTATATAGTCCGCACGTATCTGCTGCCATCGGATCCCACTTTATTAAATTTTGACTCGTTACTAAATAATACATATGTATATCTATTGATCTGTAGTCCAGTGTAGATGACTTCTGGCAAAATCTAATCGTTTAATTCAATTTTTTGAGTATAAGCGATTTATTCCTTGCGATTCTACCATGTAATCTAACTTCATTCAACCTTAGTCTGACTATCCATACACATAGGTCTACTAACTACTTTGCTTATCTCTTTACGAATGTCTACCGCTGTTTTCAATGGATTGGCACATGAGAGACGTACTATTTGTCTATCAATGCGAATCGTCGTTTTCCTAGTTTTTCCCCTTTTATGAATTTTTTCACAGGTTTTGTATTTTTGCAAATATTTTATTTGATTAGTAACCATATCTTTTGACACAGATTGATGGGTAGCTGTTTTTCTAAAATTCCAACCGTCTCCGTGAAGTTTAACAATAATTTTTCGAAGTTTGGGTGTACAATGTTTTCCACGACCCATTTCTTAACTATTTTAGTTCGTGCTACTGTGACGATTATTATTGTGCGCTTACTACATCAAAATCTGGTTTGTATATTGAGTATTAATAATATAAATAGTGGGTTACTTCAACAAGAACTTAAAGTATACTAAATAAAATATAACAACTGTCCCTCTTTAAATGCTCTCTAGCGTGGTGACCAATCGAGAGGAATTGTAAACTAAACATTATAATACTAAGGAGAAATGCAGATGGCATGTCTTAAGGATACACATTTATTCATTTCTAAGAACTTTATAGCAAAAATAAATTCTTGCATTTCGTTTAAAATTGTACCAGGGATTAAACCTTAAATAAAATTGGAGCTGTCCCTATTTTCTTGCTCGCAACTGTATATAAGTAGCTAGACATTGTAGTTGCGCAGGTGATATGCATTAGAGAATCTTGGTAAGTCTGTCGATAAGTAAACAAGACATTGTTTTTCTTACGGAAGAAAGTCGTTGCAGTTGGCGCAAATGTGCTGAAGTTCAAGAATAAAACTATAAAAAAAATCTATTTCTTTTGTTTCATTATTGGATAACTTTTGTACTTCCTTTCGTATATTATGGGCAGTCACAGTTCGTGAAGCCAAACCTTAGTTAGAAAAGTAATCACTCTCTTTAAACTGCATTTGCAATAAAATAAAATGACAAGTTTAAATTCGTAGGGTGGCTGATGTTAAGCAATATAATGCATGGATTTGCGTTAGGTGAATCACTGCACAGGCCAAAATCTTAATATTTGTTATATGACAAAAATGTCTAGTTATAAGAAATAAGCAGCTAAAATTCAAAGCATATATTAAATGAAATAAGAAAGATAAGCTATTCAGTTATCAAACAAAATGTTTCCTTATTCAGTATATTGGAATCGTTCGTTTCTAAAATTCTTTTTCATTAATCACTACGCAAGGAAATTTAAGTTGATGTAAGTATGATGATTAGACTCGGCAAAAGAGGCAATTTCCAATGCAGTGCGGTAGTGGGTCCTGTTGTGCGTAATGGCCTCATATAAGTTTTGAATTTCAAAGTAGAAGCAATGTTTTAGGGCTAGGGATCGTTTCGTACCGACATCACTGGCAAAGCATGGACAACGATGTGACCCTTTCGGGATGCGGTTGGAACGATACATCTTCGATGACATTATTTATACTATAAGAGCTCTTTCACACTGGCGATTTATAGCAGCGCGAGTTAACAGCGCGACAATCGCTCACGGATTTTACCGATGTATTTCCTATTCCTATGGACACTAGCGATTCAGCAGCGCGGCTGACCGTGCAGTAAACCGCATAGAAAGCGACACTAACTCGCACTGCTAAATCGCCAATGTGAAAGAGCTCTAAGGATATGTTCATGATTAAGTAACTTTTCTGTGCAGTCTTGTTTTTTGTACTGAAACATTTTTATTTGTAATAAAAAATATTTGCGCCCTAGTTTATTTAAATTGATCCAACAGAATGATCACTAATTTGTGTATTACATTACGAATAAATTCACTGTTAAATATCTATTCCTGTTTGGAATTGATTTGCTTTTGAAATAACATGTTCACGAAATTAGACAGTGTCGGGTTTTGTAGATTATTGTTCATATGTTATTTGATGTAATTATTTCAAATTGTTTTTTCTAACAATACGTTTTATAAGATATATTATGTTTTATAATTTCATTAATGTCGAAAGTTTCTTGGAAGTATGCTATAAAATGGACTTTTTGCTCTAAAGACAAAAATTTGGTAATATTCTTATTGATATAAGGTTTTGTAATACGTTATAGAAATGCAATTCAAAATTATTCACAACCTGACAATAGTGAAAAAGCAAACTCTAATTACTAACTTACAAATCAAGTGTAATACAACTTAGCACTATATACCTAGTTGTAGTAGAGTTCACTGCTTACAAAGGTAGAATATCTATTAATATATGTTAGTAGATCATTTGCAAAAGATACAG